>CAKNWT010313144.1:9658-29879 GCA_932066315.1 Andricus coriarius | reverse complement strand
CGCAGTTTTTCAAGCATTTCTGATACATTTCACCTTGTTTAGTGCACAAGTATTTGATTTTAGACTCTTAAGGGTTTATGTAAAGTAATTATCATGAAAAACTGTGTAAAATTGTTAATTAACAATTTGTTACAAATAATTGAAATCGAAAACAATCACTTTTTTCGAATAAAATCGGCTGTTTATAAAGTACTAGTCCTATAACTGTGACCAATTTTTTTCCAGTTAGATAACGAAAATTTAAAAATTAAAATGTATTTGACTAAAACTGGTCACTTGGGGATTCATGAGATGGCTGATTACGAATCCGATGTCTACATTTAGACCTTTGGTATTGCATTTGTAAGCAGATAGATCTATCATCGCATTAAAACGCCTGCATTTTGGCTACATCAATCTTATTGTGTTTCGTACAATGTAGTACAATAATTTAAAGTTATATCTTTACCAATGTAATACCGAAAATCTACATTTAGACCTCGGATTCATGATCCGCGAGCCCAAAAAATACGAAGTAATAGGTTTTTCCCAAATATGTCAACATTCTTAATTTTTCGCTGCCATATTGGATACGACTTTTGTAGTTAACAATTTTTGATGATTCCTGATTCGTAATCAGCGACCCTAAAACACCCAGGTAACTATTTTTAGCGAAGTAAGTAGACATTTTTATATTTTCGCCGCCATATTGTGTTCGCCATTTTGATTTTTAAATTTGGACTTCAGATTCGTAATCAGCGATCCCAAAAATACCAGAGTAAAAATTTTACGCCAAATACGTCGAAATTTTTATATTTTCGCCTCAATATTGTGACTGCTATTTTTCAATTTAGACTTCAGATTCGTAATCAGCGACTCCAATCACCCTCGAAATATGTGGACTTTCTGAATTTGGACCCTATTTTAAGGTCCGACTGTATGAATATATTAGTTGATCAAAAAAACCTTCCAAGGGCTTCTTACTGGAGGGTAACAGCAACTTTTGAGTGTATTTTTTAAGGTGAAACTTACATGACAAGGGAACATATGTTATCAATCCGAACCGCTTTTGAATTAATTAATTATCTGATATTTATTTAATTGATGGATGTTGCATTTCAGTCAGCGTACCCCATAAACTGGGGTATGGAGACCGTCATATCACTGCCGTTTATTTAATCAATATGAATATTGTAAAATAAAAATTATATAGTATAATAATTATCGAAATTGTAATGTAACGACAAAAAATTACTCCAGGCATTTACAACAATAATTTAATGTTTTATTATCAATCAAAGTGAATCATGTGGCGAAAGCAGTTATAACCTCTTACTCTCTGCTGAAATATATGGGCACGCCGCGACGCGGCGTCTTGACCCATATGTGACGGCCCAAGATTTAATTAATTTTAATATATTTAAAACGTTTATAAAAACAAATCATGATACCAGAATTTTAATAAAATACTTTACCTATTAAAATCTAACTTTTTCATGCTTTAAGTATTTCAAAATATGCTTTAAGTGCTTAATTTCAGCCAAAGACTTTCTCATCGGCTTGCGCCAAAACTGTTTTTTCATAATCACTTTCTGACCCCAATTTCAAAAGAGAAATTATATCAAATCACTATTTTTCTAAACAGACAAAACTATTTTATGTGAAAAACTAATATGAATATCAAAAAATACGGGCGTTATTTGTTATAGTCACCATGCCCCGCACCGACACGATATCCCACTCTCCTCTAATATCTTCTGAAAATTTAGAAAAATATCCTATGGGCCAAAGAATAGTGTTTAATTTTTTGTAGGAACGGTTTTTGGTAGTAAATAATAATACCAAATTAGAGAATAAGAAACGAAATTTGTTTTTCAGTTAGAACTTTTTTTAATACTGCAAGAAACGAGTTTTTTGGATTGTATTAACAGCATATTATTTTGAACATTTTTTAATAATTCGTGCTTGAAATTTCTTCAGCTGTGATCATAGAAAAATGTCATTGTTGTCATCATTTTTTGAGCAAATTTTAGATCTTGCACATCACGAAAAACGCGAGGAAATCTTTTTTATAGGAGAGAAAAAGAATTTCTTGTTCCTCTGATTCACGCTGAAGAAATGTTAAACACGAAATATTAAACATTTCTCAAAGAACTGTACAGTTAACAGAATACAAAAAAATCAATTTATTTTAAACTTTAAGAAAGTTCTAACATGAGCACAAATTTGGTGTGTATTTTCTAATTTTATACTGTTATTCGTTACATAAAACTGTACCCATTAAAAATTCAACATAATTTTTTAACACATCGGAAAATTTGGTTTAATTCACCAAAATTAACATTTTCAAATCCATACACAAAACAGAACATATTATTCCATCGAAGTAAAATTTGGAGGGCTTGCTACTGTTGAGCAAATACATTTTTAACCCACTGTTAGAATCTGCTACCCGAAAAAGTGTTTTTCAGCCCACTTACTACTTATGAATTTATTTTTAATATTTTACAGTTGCAAAGGAATAATGTCCTATTTCCACCCACATGCTCATAATATATTTACCAATTTTATTTAGTACAACTTTATTCAGAGAATACAATCCCGAGGGTCGCATTTTAGTGCACAGATTTGATCTACTTTTTCAAAAGGACCAAAATGTTGCCCATGTTATCAGCTGTGGAAAATGTTTAGAGATTGAATAAAATAACGTGCTACTTACAAAAACACTTCAAAAAAGGGTGCTTATTTGCAGCTCAAATGAAAAAAAAACGATCCGACAAGACTAGTTATCTTAAAAAGTTTACAAACGTGAAAATAATAGTCTTCTTTCTTATTTTTCGAAAAATCAAAGTCGTTTTACTGTGACAACAAAACATTTGGATTAAAATTAAGCGACAACTTCGTGATGTTAACCTATTTATGCGCAAGTTGGTGCAAGACATTATGATTATGCGTATTGAAGGAAAAACTACAGAAAAATACTTTAAAGTCATTTTTTAGAAACCCATATCCTTGCTTCGTATTTGAATCCGGGGAATCACTGAACAAGTGGGGGTCTTACTTTTTGCGAACTTCAACTTGCTTCGAAATTGTTTGTCTCTTGTGAATATTAGAATTACTGACAGGCTTTATGTGCGCGCGAGAATAGCGAACGCCCATTGGTTCTTTACAAATCTCAATAGTTTAAAAACTATTCATCGTACAACAGTTTGTCACAGTAATTTTTTGTTCAGTTTTGTACGAGGAATGTGTATGTACAAGGTTTATGATGAGTTCAGGATCACCTATGACAAAGACACCAGGGTGGTCCCGAAGGAATTAACCCCCAAGCGAAGGCGAGAAAACCGTGCCGAAAGCTGAATGGCACCTAGGTGAGGTGTCTGGGATATCGAACGACATCTCAGAGTATGCAGCCTTATACTTGCATGCGGGGCTGTACAAAGATGGATGAACCCTTTTTCCTAGCTGCTCGTGGGAACAAAAATGATAACACAAAACATATTTGTAGTCAGTGCAGTTCAAAACAATCGAACGCGCAGGGCTCCCGACAATGGGTCGGAGAACAATGCCGACTATTCTAGAGTTGGGGGAGCCAATCAAGACAGAGTCTATGTGATGGAATGGCAGAATCTCTTTAATTTAAAGTGGACGGATCGACTCAAGGACGTACTGCTGGAGTGCTATGATACCAGTATGGCCCCTGTACGAAAAGGTTACATGACGCGACTGCATATTCTGTGGTGCGAGAAACACCCAGAGCTCTCGCATATTTCGCATAAGCGTCTGCGAGACCCTGCCGAGGAACTCCGGAAAAGGGGTTATATAAGCCGAGCGCTTACTCGACCACAGCCAGAATAAGCCGGCAATAGAGACAGAGAGGCGACACTGAGACCAGCCGCGAGCAGGCATCCAACCGAGGAAGAGCGATGCTTCAAAACACGGAGAAACATCAACATTCAGGTTTCTCTCAAGCCCAAAGATCTGGCTGAACTGGACGACGAGCTTCGTCTGACCCATCTCGACTCTTCCAGTACCTTCCAGTTACTGTCGTCTACCCACCCAAATCAGAGGAGATCGAGACCTTTTGGAGAGGAGTCTACGAACCATTCTGCTACGGGACCAGATGATATCAAGACCTTCTGGTAGAAGAAGTTTCTTTCAACCCACCAGCATCTGGCCCGTATTTTTACCTCATATCTAAAGGAGAAAGAGCCTATTCCGGAGTAATTGGTGGAAGGGCGCACAGTGCTCCTGGCGAAGACAGGCAACTTGGCTGACCCAAAAAATTGCAGGCCAATAACTTGTCTGAACACACTGTATAAGATCTTCACAGCTATCTTAAATGATAGGATTGTTCGAACAATTGGACATGCGTGGCGAGAGATGTACAAACAACGCGACTCAAATAAAGGCATAGCAGGATGTCGGGAGAACCTGCTCATCGATAAATGTGTCTGTAAAGACGCAACATCCTATCAACGTTACCTATCGATGGCCTGGATTGATTACCGGAAAGCTTTTGATTCAACCTCCCATAGACTTATCATCTGTCTCTTGGAAATCTTAAAGGTTCATCCACACATCGTGAGGTGCATTTGGAAAAACAAATTTACTATCACATCTGGAAAACATCGTGTGATCACTAACAGTGTCACCTTCCAGAGGAGTGTCTTTCAGGGCGACACCATGAGCCCTCTCCTCTTTTGCCTCACATTATTGCTACTATCTCTCGCACTTCGCCATGCCTAATGGTACCTCTGCATCTAACCAGGAAATCGAAAGAATAAGGACACTCATGTATTTGAAATGGATGATCTGAAGATCTATGCTAAAAATCAAGAGAAACTACATCTGGCTCTAGACATTGTCGAAGAGTACATTCAAGAAATTGGAATGGAGTTCGAGTTAGAAAAATGCTCCAAGGTTTATTTGAATAAAGAAAAACTTAATGGCATCTCGGAAGACCCTGAGCTCGTCGACAGAAGCGCTATACGATACCTTTGCGCTGGAGAGACCTATACATACCTGGGTGTGCCACAGAGACGAATTCAGGACGTGACATCTATAAAGGATATTCTCCGATGCAAATACAAACGTCTCATCCGACGGATTTGTTCTTCCAAACTGTCGGCGAAGAACAAAGTATTTGCGATGAACATGCCGTCAAGGTGGTCGCGGAATGCTGAATCTGGAATATCTTCTCAACAGGCGTATTCTAGGTACAGCACATATAATCGCAAATGGACAAGAACCTCTTCTTAAAATGGTCTTGGCTTTATTATCAGGGGTGAGCAAAATGCATCAAATCTTATCCATCTCAAGTACTCACTCCTGAAGGTTCGGATTAAGAAAACACAGGAGAAAAACTTCCGCGAACAGCTCGGGCACGGAGGGTTACATTTTGGCATGTCAAGACGGTGTCATTTCTACTCTTATCATACCGTCGCCACATTTTGAGCCAACAAATTCCCGATGATAGCTGCAGAGCGTGTCATGCACACCCCGAGCACCTAGGCATAATATAATTCATATAATATCTAGTTGTTCAACTGATCCGGGAACGACCTACATCCCTATGCACAATGCGGCACCAGCAGTGCTTCATTACCATCTCTTTCACTCTTACGGCATCAGCCCAAATACCGCTCCGCTAAACGCCACTAGGGAAATAGAGTCAATTGCCGAAAATAAGAAGTGCTGCATATACTGGAACTTCATATTATCGACAATGGTTTCTGTTGCGCACTCGAACATTGACATAGTTCTTCTTGACTTCGAGAAACGAACCATGTTCGTTATCGAATTTTCGGCACCAGCTGTAAAAACGTTATAGCCAAGGAGTATGAAAAGAAAGAAAGGTGTAAAGACCTTATAAGGGAGTTGCGACGGTTACCCCCGGAATTTTCTGTTAAGCTAATCGTCTTGATCATCGGCGCTCTTGGTCGTGCCAAGGCTTCACTGATTAATAGCCTGAAAAGCATCCCTGCGTGTCAACAAAATGCTGAGATACATGCGGGGAAAAAGTAGAAGGCGGTCGTCCTTGGGTCGTTTCGTGTCCTCAGGGTGCACGAGACTTTTGCCGGATCATCGTCTTGAGTTCGTCGCAGACTGTAACCACCTATGTCATGGTCGTGAGACGTGGTTACAGCTGAAATTTTACCGCGATTTCGCTGGAAGCGGGTGCAATTTTTCAGATTAGCCCCTGCTCCCAGAAAAATCCTGCCGTTGTCCTTATGAATATGTTCATGTATAAACATCGTCGTACATTAGGCACTGTTTTACCTAGTGTATTGAATACCTTTTTAATAGTCGTGGTATTATAATTACACTTGTGTAGCCATCGCTGAATATACTACAGTATACCTTCTTCTCGTCTTTTAGGCATTTGTCAAGCAGGAGCGAAGGAGTGAATTTCTGAGACGTTGCGTCTTGTTCAATGGGCTTCAAGAAGCCATGCACTAAAAATATAAGCAAAAAGTCATGCCCTGTATCTACAAGCGAAATCCATGAAAAAGTAAGAACTTACTTATTTCAAGTAAGCAAGTAAGTTCAAGAACTTACCTTTTATTTGTGCTGGAAGTTCGCCTCCAGGATCTTCTGCAGGAACGCTCGATGAAGCCTGCATCCAACGATACTATGGAATGATCACTCAACCCTTTTGCCATTCTTTTATAGTACGCCATCATCACTATATGGACCTTATCTTCACCCTCTGCGCATGCTGTCTAAACCATGAAGTCTAAAGCTTAACTGCAGCTGAGATATAACGGCGTAAACTCAATGGGCATGTGCAAAAACATCTAGAGTTTTTGAAGAAAACTAACGGCTCAGCTGGTCTAGCGCCGCTTACTGTGTAATGTTAATTTAAGTTTTAGAGGGTGCTTGTTATGAATTAAAAAAGAACACATTTATTTATTTCTCCGTTAATTTATTTTGATTAATACAACGGTGGCGGTGATTGAGGCGATCCTAGCAAAAAAGAAAGAATTGATACAGATTGGGGCGAATTAACATTTTTTAATGCGCGTGAAAAAGAATTTTCGAACAAAGATTATTTAAGCAAATTCTTTTTGTTTAAATAATTGAAAATTAATTAACCAATGTTGATAAATATTCCACTAGAACAATATAAATAATTTCAAGTAAAAAAATACGAGAATATAGTGCTGAAAATGTTGATTTCATGAAGAATTGACATTTTTGGCTTTAAGGATAGTTTTAAGGAACTCGCGGGGGTCTGTTATGTGTGTCAAACCCATATGTCTGATACATGAAATTCTTCATTGGATGGTTCTCAACAAGCCTCTATACTTTCCCGTCAAATTTTCCCAAACCCTAAAATATGATTCCCAAAACTCAAAAAAGTGGGTTTTCCCCATGAATTTTACATGGTCTCCACTGAGCTACGGTACAATTTACTAAACATTTACAATAAATTATGTATGCCCTGCAAGGTGGTTTCCCTATTACGTTTTAAATTGTATATTTCAAAACTTGCTGGAGTTCGCCGTAACGCATTGGGGTGAATTCGAGTGTGCATTTTACTCTCCCGAATTTAGACGCACTGACAAAAATTAAAGCGTTTGCATGCTGACGCATTAAAAAGAATTCGCTGACTTCGAACTTTTGCACAGCATTTGAACGTATAGATAGATTCAAAATTAAAATAACATTTTCACGAATTTACACACATTGGCACACTGGTTCAGTGCGTCACTGTGGCGTCATCGGAAGCCAGTACGCCGCCATCGATGACGGTGACTATGACAGCGCCATTTGAACCTGTGGTTTCGGAGCGGACGTTGGTACTGAAGGGTGGATCTGACATTCAGTTACACGACTGTGACTATTTCGTTGTGGTATAATGTATTTATGGATTGGTTATTGGTCAGTGGATATCAGGTGATTCACCTCTTATCTATACTGTCTTAGGGTAAAGTCTCATTGACACAACAATATTTTATAGACTAACGAAGCGTGTTGCACGTGCAGTAGTCATTATTCAGTAGGCAACTGATCTATCCGAAACAGCACCTTAGTGGAAAACTGAATTTAAAAAAATAATAGTTAATATGTTTAGAAATTATAAGTAGCCAAGCGACATGCAAACAAACATCATGCAATTGAATAAAAATGTCCTTACCTCGAATACGATATCCATCGTCGTACGTCTGTGCGTGCCTCGGTTGCATCTGATACTCCCTCACTGAGCACCCGCACTTATGTAAGCCCGTATATGTACGCCTCGCGGTGTGGCTTCTCTACTAAGGGCAGTAACGCGTGACTTAGCAACGGGATTCCCTAGCAGATGACTGACGTCAGTAAGTTAGATCCCCAGTAAACAAAGTTGAATAGATATAACGCGAAAACGAATTCAGGTTAGGTTGGTGTATTCGATTTGCTGCGATTATCGAATTGGACCTTTAAATTCAATTCTGCATTGCATTAGGCTCTATTCGGCAGAGCTTATTTTATTAAATGAAGAAAAAATATCAGTTTTTCAGGTTAGCAATGAGTATAATTATGAAAAAAAGTTGCCCAAATACATTCGTGCGGTTTGGGCGAGCGATATTAATTATTTAACTGAATGGAGTGATATTAATCAATCTTTGACTCCAATTTGGCAATACACATGATTTGGCAGACTCAATTCTTCAAGGTGCAGAGAGATGGACGCAGTGGGTAACTAGTAACTTCATTGCCGACAGTTGGTAACCCACCGCATTTATCGCCCTACACCTTGAAGAATTGAGTCTGTCAAATCATGTGTATTGCAGATTTGGAGTCAAAGTTTGGTTAATATCACTCCGTTCAGTTAAATAATTATTATCGCTCGCCCAAACCGCACGAATGTATTTGGGAAACTTTTTTTTCATAATTATACTCATTGCTACCCTGAAAAACTGATAATTTCCCTTCATTTAATAAGATAAACTCTGCCGAATAGAGCCTAATGCATTGCAGAATTGAATTTAAAGGTCCGATTCGATAATGGCAGCAAATCGAATACACCAAACCTAACCTGAATTCGTTTTCGCGTTATATCTATTGAACTTTTTTTTACTGGGTCCCTGATATATTGACCGAACCTTGATCCATACCAGAGATCTACATTATCGACTGAAGTAATACTTATTGTCGGTAACTCAGTACAGAGCAGAACCTTGCTCAGTCGGTTAGCGACGTCGTAGTGGTGTAATGATACTACTACTCACTTATTCCAACTGCTATTTTTCTGCCCACGGTCTGGGACCAGTAGCCTTTCTTACGTCCAAAATCTAATGCCTTTCCAATAAGTGGATTTGTAATAGCGTTCACCAAATATGGGCTACACGTTATTGCTGCATTCTGTAAAAAGCAATGAAAATGTTCTATTTCGTCAAGGATCGCTTCAAAAGTTATCCATATGTAGCTGGAAATGCACATACCGGCATTTTACTGATTTTAATGTTTACACAAACTTATATCTGATTTATAATAAAAATATGATAAAAGTAAAAAAAAAAAACTGAATTATGTCCATGTAAAAGAACAATAATTTGATAAAATTATGAGATATAAGTTTATCGGAAAAGTTAATAGAAAGTGCAGGGTGAGAAAGGATATAAGCGGAAATATTAGATAGATCCCTTTTCCGTTTTAAGGAACCTTTTTATCAATTGGTATTGCATTTTGTCAAACATGGAAAAAAACTTTACTATATCAGTATGGATATGACGGAATGAGAGTCAAATAAAGGAACGATGTACCTACATAATTTTATTAATTTTTTACACCATCATAAAGATTTCAAAACTTTCAAATTATGTATTTCACCCCGCACTTACACATTATCGTTCAATTCACCAAGCTTCGTCCACTTATCCCTGCATGAAAAACGGGTTGAACAAAAATGTAAAAAAAAAAGAAAACGGGATATTACTTGATACCGTTCTTGTAACTAAAAACCATAAAAAACTAAAATCGTAGCTGATCCTTTTTTCAATTTAACACAGAAAAACAAAGTGTGAATCTAACACTTATTTTATTATGCGTTCTACCTGCAAACAGAATTAATTTCAGACACTTAAAATCTCTTTGGAAAATAGGGAACTGATACTATGGTAACTTATTTTACCTTCCTTTGTTTCAATTTAAAAAAATGTAACTTGTTTTACGTGCCAACCAACGAGCTTGTTAAGGTTTGCTATCACGCTAAGCCATACAACTTAGGGCCGATTTCACCAACTCTGATAAAATACATGATTAGCTAATCATGATATTTTTTTAATCGAGGCTTTAATCATGATTAAATTGCAATGCGTTCCACCATGAACATTTTAACTCTGATTAGCGAATAATATACCGTTTTCGTACTAACTCTAATATTCGCTTGTGACGGCGATTTTTATTGGCCGCTACAAGAAGGACGTTTAAGTTTCTTGCGGGTGCACGGTACAAGCTGACAACGACATTAACCAAGTCATGTGACATCCAGTAGAATTCTTTTTTGTGAAGAAGAATGCAGCTGTGCGATATGTGTGTATATGTGTGCTAGAGAAAAAGGACACAAGAAGGTTATAAAAGGGATAAATTGATCGCGGCATTTGAATTTGGTTATAAAAAAAGCAAATATCAGTAATAAGATTGTGAAAAAGTCTGTATCTACATGCAAAACGTGTTTTAAAAAAATAGGAAAAGGTATTCTATTCTATATTCTATATTAGGTATTATATTAGGTATATAGGTATTCAATATTCTTCCATGTCTTTTCAGGCACGATAAAACCTAAAAGATTTCATTAAAAGACTACCTGTTAAGAACCAGGAACAAATAAACACTGCTGAAATTCAATCAAAAATTAATCCAGACCGAGAAACTTTTTGATCAGTTACTCAAAATTATAAAAATATTGAATTATGTCTTGCTACTGGTGGCTCAAAAGCAAAAGTTGTTCTTAACCTCATCGAAAGAAAAGATGTTGTGTTTTCCCCATAAAATGTAGACAAGTATCAGGTTTACACTGGATCATCGTCAGACAAGATGGACGTTTTTACTTATCTTTTGAGGTCTTGTGCGGGGAAAAAATCAGTGCCAAAGAACTATAAAGAAATTGTTAAGGAACGGTCAAAGATTTTGCAAGATCTTTACAAAAGTGATACCTATGAGCTTGAAGCTGATCGTAAAAAGAAAGAAAAAAGTCCAGTTGTATAGGCAGATGTTGAGGAGTTGATACAGTGGTTAAATAAAGGAAATATCTAGGTTGGTTTCCAAAATAAAAAACTGCTAAGTTGTTCTTTTAAAATAATTTTATAATCCGGTATGTAAATTTAATTTTACTTTATTCCATTCTACTCTATTGCATTTCATTTAGGAAAAATCAGAATAAAAGTTATGGCAGACCGATTTTTTTTTTAATCTGTTTAACAATTCTTTCAGAAAATTATTCTCCTGATTTATATACAGTTCGGAGCGAAGATAAAGGTATATAAAGCGAATGCGAACCTAAAGGAACAATATATACGGAAGGATGATCTGTTTTTGAAAGTCAAGAATCTTACTTAACTTAACAATATATCTTTTCTCTTCGTATCAGACGTCAAACTTATATTAACCGTAAATGATTCGCAAACAGCTACCTCCTCCTACTTATGCCCATATTGTTTAATAAGTTTGAAAGAGTTTAAATCCAAAGCAGAAATAGATAAAGATGAAAAGCAACACGATTTGAGAATATTTGAAGATTTAAGGCACAATTTTGAAAAATTTTGTTTCTTTAAAACGAACAAATTCCAAAGACTGTTACATCCTTACAAATTATCCACTATTACAGGAAGATGACTCTAAAAAAGTAAACTAAACAACCATGTTTTCTGGGATTGTTTAGTTTCTCTTCTAGGGAGAACCGAAGCACTTGAGTAGCCGCAAAAACTTAACTCAGTATCAAAGAATTAGCAAGGAGAACTGTTCGAGGGCAATGCCTGCCGAAAACTTTAAGAAATTCTGATGGCTTATTAGACAAAGATGTTCTTCAAAATTGCTCTCCTGTGGATGTTATGCCATTTGTGTCAGCCTTAAAGAAAATAAACAAAATGGTTAAAATGTGTTTTTGGATGAAAAGAAATGGCTTTTTTGATGAAATTTACAAAAGTGTAAAAAATCTTAGAAAACTATCAAGACAACAACCCTTTCTATGAAATTCAAAGTACATGTAGTTATTGAACATTTAGAAGAATGTTTTAGAAATTTAGGAGATGATGAAGGTTTAGGATTATGGTCAGAACAGATAGGCGAGGCTCTTCATCGAGAATGTCTAAAGTTTTGGGATAAGAATAAAACCAGTCCTTAATTAACAACATACAGTACCAAATTAATTAACCTTAATCCATTTGCGTGGGCGGTCAAGTGACCGCCTTTTTGGAATTTTGAATGTCGCGCTCACCAGTGAGCTTTGGGTGACGTGGGAGGGGCATGTATTCTTTAGTTACACTTACGATCGCTATTTACGGCAATTTCCGCTATTTCCGGCCAAAAGTTCCTTTTTCTCTTTTTTTTTGTGCGGCCTACTTGTAAGTTGATTATATTGTAGTTTAAAGTTACAAGTGTCAAGTTATGTACTTTTTTCAAGTGGCCTATTTGCAGTGTCAATTATACTTGAGTATATTCTAGTTTTATTCTAAATTCTAGTTGCATTCTAGTTTAATTGAACGAAATTATATTTTTGCCGAAAAAAAGTTGAACAAGAAATTATTTTCAAGCTAGAATATATATTATGTTGATGGCTAACTATATGTTGTTTAAATAAAGAATTATAATAAAGAAGGTGTTTGCCGAGTTCTATCAGAGTTTCTTTGATTTCACGGCATTACATAATTTACAAAAAGAAGAGAAAACAGCATGATAATCATGAAAAACGTAAGCGGTCAACTGACCGCCCGCGCGATCGCTCGTGTGACTCAAATTGGCGCGAACGCATGAAGGTTAATTTAAAGCAGTTGCAGAATTTTCTTCCACGCACTTGTAAAAATAAAGTCAATGTTCACTTTAGTGTCTTCCTTGCTCAAAACAATATTTTTTTCTTCTCTGGTACCAAATATACTTTAAAAACAATACATGTCTTATCAATTTATTTCCGGATTAACCTGCGCTTAAAAAAAAAGATAACCCGCAAATGTAAGATGTTTTTTTTCTCATCTAATATTAAAAAAAAGGATCAGCTACGATTTTAATTTTTATGATTATCAGATCCTAAAACGGCAACAAATAATACCCTGTAGTCCGCTTTATTTGGCATTTTTGTTTAAACCATTTTTCATTTAGGGTCACCGTACTGAAGACTATAGAGGGACAATTCGCGGATTTCGGATAAGGTCGTCATGATAATACTTCAGTGAATAGCCTCTCGATTTCTCGTCAACCTTTCTCCTACTTTTATGGGCAGTGAACTACATGTACACAGTAATATTCACACGCTTATTCTTTCCTGGCACAAAACTAGATTACCATACTAATTAGTAATAGTTATACTACATTTATGGGTACATCTTCCATAAATTTGCGTAACTATTCTCCTACATGTCATTCGGCCCGTCGTATCCATACTAGTATGGTAAAAGTGCCCCCACACGTTTTCTCCAGATACTTGAAACTTCAGTAAACACGATATAGAAAAGTTTATTAGTTTCATGTGAAAGTATTTATATGATTACTAATTAGAACTGATGTGAATTAACTTTTTTTCGAATTCGAGATTTTAGTAGTATTAATAGTTCAATAGTTTTGATGATCGACTTTACGCATTTACAAATTGAAGAACTTTCTCGACTATCGATATGCGCTATTATTCTGTTAATCCAAGGAAAATCGATAAAAAACATTTTAAAAAACAAAAGCCTCATTCTTCCTTGCATTATAATTATAACAAAAACATTAGTAATAAAAAACAAGCGACTTACAGACTTAATCGGAAATCGCAGTATCTTATCCATGAAGAGTGGCATCTGGGTGAGTAAAAAGTACCAACAAAAGTTCCCAAGTGTATTTGTCCAGATCAGAGCCCAGAAAGGCTTAGAAGTAAAAATGGCCTTCCAAGGAACTTTCGTTTTGACAGACCCAGGAGTACGGTGACCATAGGATGTTATCAGTAACTGCCTCTCCTCTTCGCTTATAAACTTTTGTTCTTCAGGACAGTCGGCAAAGAAAAAGTAAAATGTAATACACCAAATTAAAGGTAGGCTGCCGTGGATATAATAAACACTTTCCCAGCCAGATTCGTTCATTATTAGTCCAGAAGTCAAGATTGAAATGACAGTTCCCAAGGAAGTACCCGCGTAGATTATGCCTACCCACGTGCTCTTCTCTTCATACACAACCCATTTTCCTAGGAGCACATTTACTACCGGGAGGTTAGCAGCACTCATAAGACCAGTTAAAAATCGTAAAGTTAAGAGGACTTCGATGTTTGCAGCTGCCAGGGGCACCAGAAGTGTTAAAATTGCGTTAGAAAAAACGCAAGCCAGTAGTACCAGCTTTGTGTTAAACCTGCAGATTATATTATATTTAGTTAATAATAATAATAATAATAAGAAGAATTATTATTATACAAGAGCCTCGGTGGCTCAGTTGGTTAGACGCTTGGACTTCGCCTTAGAGGTCCGGGGTTCGATCCCTGAGCCGGTACCTCTTGAAATTTTTCAATGTACCTTTACCGAGGTTCTGGTGGTTCGGATCCCACCTTAAGCTGTAGGTCCCCCCCATCATGCACTTGACTGCAACCCAGTCCGTGAATGATGGGGTAAAAACCAGGCTTTGCCCAATGTGTTAAGGCACACGTTCTTTTCAGATCACTTGATTGCATTACAATAATGCGTCCGTGACTGATAATATATACCGGGACAGCCCCGTGCATACTATTCAAAAATAAAAAATAAAATCCAACTACACAAAAATGCCTTCGACACATTGGGCTGTAACCATCTTAAGCTTGAGACAATAATTTTATACCATTAATCCATTTCCTTTTCGGGGTAGGCGTGAATTGCTGGGTTGGAAAGTAGTAGTGTGTGGATGAGTATATAGGTATTGGATAGATTGGTATATAGGTGTAAGGTATATATATTTTAGATTGATCTAGAATTCTCGTGACATTTATTTAAATGACACGTGCGTTCCGAAACACTGCTCCGACCCAGGTTGCTGATCAATCTCTCTAGCGATCACCCCACGTGCAAAGCCTCACAAAATTGTTATGTGTGGTTTCCACTTTGACCCATTAGTATCCAAGGTCTTTGTTTCAGGCGTCATTCGCTCTACTCACATTCTTTTTATAAACTATTACTTCTCTGTCCTGGCATACTATTCTAGCTTCCTTCACGTCCATGCAGTTTCTTATGCAAGCCCTCGTGTTTTTATGGCTTCTTATGCCTCTTCGGATTAATGTTTCATTCACACATTCTAACCATTCTTTCAGCGGTCTAGCTCTGGGCATTCTGCCATTTGCTTTACCTGTATACACCTGTTTGGTCAGTCATTCATATTTCATTCTTTCAACATATCCGAACCACCTTAACTGATTTCTTTCCCATATGTCAACTAGTGTCTCTATTGTACCATATTCTTTGCGGATTATCTCATTTAGGACTTTGTCCAACAGTGTTTTCCCGCATATTGTGCGCAGAGGTTTCATGACAATCGCGTTAATTTTACTCTTGTCCTTTTTTTGACATGTCCATGCCTCACTACCGTATAGTACAATCGGTACAAATATAGAATTATGTATGATCATTTGTTATTTTTTTATATGGTTTAATTTCTGATAATGGACCCTGCTCTACCGATAACCTTCTTACCCTCATTTATGCGCCTATCTAATCCCCCATCTATTTTTCCGTCGCTATTGAATAGGCTACCCAGATATACGTACTTGTCAACTTGCTCTAGTCTCGCATCATTTAGGACAATGTTGCCCACGGTTTTCTCACTTTTTCCTTCAAACACCATGACCTTTGTTTTATTCATGCTAATTTTGAGGCCCATGTTCTTCATACTTGTATTAAGTTTATTCAACATTATTTGCAAGTCCTCGATTGATTCTGCCATGTCAATCTTGTCATCTGCGAAAGCTAACCCACGTACCTTCGCTGTTTCGAGATCGACACCCTCTTCGTTAAAGAGGGCCATTCTTAGACACGTATCCATAAATATAATAAATAGCCCTGAGGACATAACGCATCCTTGTCTAACACCCTGCATAATATCGAACCAGTCACTCAGTTTCCCATAATCCTTACACTCGCTTTACTGCCTGCATATATTGTTTGTATTGCTTGTAGGAGCCATCCATGGACTCCGTACTCTTTAAGGACTTCCCAAAGTTTACTTCTATTGACCTTGTCAAATGATTTTTCTAGGTCAAAAAATGCACAAAAAACTTTCTTTCCTACTCTTAACCTTTTTTGCGTGATCTGTCTTAAGCTGAATATCTGATCTTGACATGATCTTCCTGGCATAAATCCACTTTGGACTTCCCATTTTTTGTCTTCTGTAATTTGCATTACCCTTCTTCCTTTTCTTGTCGAGCTGCCTTAATTTCATCATTCCACCATACATTACCAGATTTTCTTTCTGCAACCGACGTGCCACATACTTCAATTGCAGTTTTAATAATGATACCCCGTAACAAAGTCCAAGCGCCCTCTATATCTTCATTGCTTCTAAGCGCCTCCCAAGTTGCCTCATGCATGCGTGCGTTTATCTTATTCTGAAAATCTATTCGCACTTCCGGTTTCTGTAAATCTTCAATCTTGATTCGCGTTTGTTAAGTTTTTTTTTGTTTTCTTTCTTCTCCACCCCCGCCCTAAGTTTATTTTGGACACCAAAAGGTAATGATCAGTATTGCATTCGGAATCCCTCATGACTCTTGTTTCTTTAAATAGTTTTCTTAGTCTTTCATCCGCAATAACGAAGTCAATTATACTGCGGCTATTTCCTTTACACCAGGTATACGTGCGGATCATTTTATGTCAAAACCAAGTATTTTTAATAAATAGGCCCTTTTCTAAGCATAAGCTAACTAAATTTTCCCCGTTATAATTTTTTCTTGGATCCCCGAATTGACCTGGTACCCTTTCTGTATCTGTATCTCGACGTCGGACGCCGACCCATCCGTTCATATCCCCTCGCAAAATTATTCTTTCACCTTGATCTCAAGTACTAATTGTATTATTTAAAGTGTCTCAGAAGGCGTCTTTGACTTCTCTCGGGTCGCTATCATCTGGGGCGTAGCACGCTATGATGAAAAAAAGTTCTGTCCACTTGCAGGCTCTTATGGGTCTACGTATATTTTGGTGTCTGTGCGACTGTCAGCCAGCTAAAAAAAAGGGTCAACACGAAGAATGTCACGTACGAACTAATCAAAATTAAGTTTTGATTTCCTAAAAATCTCTTGAAAGTAATGTGCTGCCTAAACTTCCGTAGATTAATGAAAAGCAAATAAGAATTTATAATGTCGAATGTGTACGTGGAGGGGAGAGGCTTCCCCAAAACTGAAGGAAGGGCGAGAGACTCGTCTTTCCTGTATTTATTTTTTTGTAGGCTGGTACCTCTACTCTCTGACTGAGAGTTGTTGTCCCGGATGTCCAAAATGTGAAATAAAAATAAGGATTCGCAAGTGCGCTCAATTCAAAATAAATGTTGTACTTTAATATTTTACAATAATGTTCAAATTTATTTTACATACAAACAAAATATAAGCACTGTGAAAAAAGAATAGTCAGAAGGGACACGTTCTACAATGGGTAGAACGTGTCGAAAGGTAATGGAAAAGAAATACAAAATATAATTAGTAACGATACAGCTCACCAGTATGTGTCGTTCTCTTTTTATCCTATCCTTATTACTATCGCTCTTTGTCGAGAGAGAAAAATAATCAATTCAAGAAGGAACGAAGATTGGTTCCGGTCCTTTATCTTTTCTAGAGCGGGCGATCAAAAAGAGATAAAAAGAAAAGCAAAGAGTCCTTTTCTGTTTTCGTGGGATAATTATTAATTATTTATCCACTCTAGTCCTGTTTGGTCACTCGCGAGAGCCACAAACCACGCTAACGCCTGTCACTTTTCTAGGCTCATTTCATAAAAAATAGACAGTGAGTCTGGTTTTCTATAAGAGCAAACCTTCGCCTTCCGAAATTACTACTCTATCTCGTTTTGAGGATCGAGTAAGAGTGGTAATTTCTAAGCTTTTTAATTTAGTTTTACCCAGGCCGGATAGGACACGATTTCAACGGCACTCCCGTACCCAGGACGAAAAAATAAAGTTTCGTTAAACCGGGGTGGGTGGTGACGAGGAACCGTTCCAGTTACGGTCCTGCCTCCCGTCGCATGTAATTTAATTTTACGTCCGGCTTAAAACCCTATTGACTGGCCACTCGATCAATATCCGCGGCTTATTCCCGTAACCGGCCGAGAAAAGTATAATTCCGTTAAACCGGGATGGAACTTGACGACTTACAACTTGAGAATTTGCACTTCAAAGTTCTGGCGGAATTCTAATCACGGCGTACGGACACCGTGCGAGCCAAAGAAGCGTTCGCAAATTTGACTAGCCTGGTAGCTTGATTTGCAAGTGTGCGAGAATTGCATTGCCAAATGCTTCCGTTTCAAATTTTGCACCTGTGAGACAGGAACCTCGTCAGCACCTTACAGAAGTGAGGTGCATTCAAGTCTTCCTTTGTATTTGTGAAATAAATTTTAATTTCAATTTGCATCGAATTTGATGCAGGTTCGAATTTTCAACTTAAAGATAAATATATATTAATTACAACCTTCTAATCATAAAAAAAAAACATCGAGCATTTTAGCGTTACAAATTTTTACTGAGTGAGCACGTGGTGTTTTTTTTTTGTTATTTCCACGTGCTCGTAATGTCACGCTACGGTGGGAAGTATGTAGAGGCGAAAGCGAAAGGGACTTATGGAATAATGGCGTGGAGAGAGGAAGGAAGGAAGAGAGAAGTCAAGCGGCCGAGGTGCATTGAACTATATATATATATACCTCGCCTATACGCGAGGAAGATGTGCTTATGGCGAGAATAGGCGGAGGGAGGAACGAGGCAAAACCGAGTGTGAAACCCAGACTGCCGCGGTCTTGTGGACATAAGTCAGGGCGGGACAGCAATGTTTCAAAGCGTTGGCGAGAGAGAGGACAGCGTGTCTCGCGTACACGTGTATGGTTGATTGGTATGGCGAGAAAAGTCGAACCTCGTTCCTTCCTAATTTCCTAAAACGTTCTTTGTTTTAGTTTTTGTTGTTGGAATTGATGCCCGCATAATAAAGTTGCCCTTCCTTCCCTATAGGTTTTATTTCTAGATATACATTTGTATTTATTCACCTTCTGCAATCCACCCTCACATCATTCGGTGGTTTGGGGGAGGGAGACTAATTTTAAGTGATTAAACATAATAAGGGAAAGATCAGGGAAACCTAATGGTCAACTAATAGTCGGAGAATAATTTTAGTTTTTGATTAAAGTTATTCTCCCGTGTCGTTGATCTTTCCGTTGGTAAGTCAGCTCGCTGATAGTCCCTGAGAGTTTGGAATGCTGCGTAAGCATTCCGATAACAGCTCTCAGGTTACGAACGAACAATGAGGCCTTGCAACTCTCATAGAGTTTTAATTCAATGTGGCTCTGAATAATACTTCGAAACACGTTAAATTATTTCGACACAGGGCTGGGATTCGCCCGTAACAAAGAACTCGGGGCATTATACCACCCCGGCCTAGGAGCCTCAGAAGGGGGATCTCAACCTCGGCCCAGCATGGAGGCCTGTTACAAAAACATAAATTATGAAAAAATGACTCAATTAAATTTTAATTGGCTGAATCGACTTTCTTATATAATTAGAAAAGCGTGGAAAAAAGATGATCAAAATCGGTTAATATTGTCAGTAATGAAGAAAATCTTAAGGAGCATGCAAAGTTACCAAAACTCTTAACTAAAATTGAACATATTAACCCATTTATTTACCATCTTTTTTAATCTTCTTGTTGTTATCCAATGCAGCTAATGTAGTCCGTGATTTTTTTAAAACGTTAACCCGTGCCCCGGGCTTTTGAATTAATTATGGCGTCTTAAACCGGAAGAGCTCGATTTTCGAAAAAATAGAAAAAAGAAGTACTTATTATAAACTTTTTGTAAATCCAAGTATAGTCACTCCTAAGAACTTTGTAAGGAATAATTTTCACCCAATAACTTTTTATTTTCACCCC
>CAKNWT010313140.1:0-11838 GCA_932066315.1 Andricus coriarius | reverse complement strand
GGCAGCAAGATTTGACACTTTGGGGTGATTTTTGGGGTTGAGGAGAGCGGAATAAGGGGATCTTACACTTCGTGGTGATTTGTGGGGCTCAGGACAGCTACACAAGCGAACTCGAGACATAGGGGTTATTTTTGGGTCTGGGGAGAGTTGAAAAAGGTAGTTTACACTGAATTGTGATTTTTTAGGCTGGGGAAATATGTGCAGGGAGATTTGATACTTTGGGGTGATTTTTGGGGTTGAAAAGAGCTGAATAAGAGGATTTTGTACTTCGTATTTTTGTGTGGGGCTGAGGAAAGCTGCTCAAGAGGATTCGAGACGTAGGGGTTATTTTTGGGCCTGCGGAGAGCTGAACAAGGTGCTTTTACTGAGGGCTGATTTTTGGGGTTAAGGAGCGCTGACATAGGGAGATTTGACACTGAGAGGTGTTTTTTGGGGTTGAAAAGAGGTGAATAAGAGGATTTTGCACTTCGTAATAATTTTTGGGGCTCAGGACAGCTGCTCAAGAGGATTCGAGATGTAGGGGTCATTTTTGGGCCTGCGGAGATCTGGAAAGGGGGATTTTACACTTAGGGTTGATTTTTGGGGTTTGGAGAGTTGGAAAGGAAGATTTGAAACTTAGGGCTCCTTTTTGGGATTGGGAGAGCTGTTCAAAGGGATTCGACACTTAGGGATGGACAAGGGGATTTTATACTTGAGGGTGATTCTTAGGGATGCGGAAAGCTGGATAAAGGCTTTTTATTGAGGGCTGATTTTTGGAAAGATTTCTGGGAAATTTTCACATGATTTTTTATGTTACAAAATTTATTTTAAAAAAATATTTCATAAGTTCTTTAAAACTTTTATAAGATTTCGAAAATTTACAAAAATCTATCTAAAAGATTATAATGCAATTTTTCAAATAAAGTTTTAAGTAATGTTTTTTCACCAAGCAATTAGTTTTCCGCTATTGAATTAGGAAATGTCTCGAATACTCGAATTAGTAATATTGTACCAATCTGTAGCGGCCCACTTTTCGAAAATCTAATCTGTAAAAGTTGACTATCGTTTAGTTAAGTTTTAAAATTTTTAATTCTGAAAAACAAGAAAGTATCTTTTGCCCATAAGTGAAAAATTGGGTTTTGCAAATGTCTGGCGCTAATTATAATTTTTTTTTGCGAGTTTTTCAATAAAAATGGTTTCTCATACATAAAATACTACATTTTACTGGCAGTTTAGTGTTAAGATAAATTGTTTAAACAATTTATTATTTTCATAAATTTCCTCCTAGAATATAGTTAGAAAGTCGCGGTTTTTTCCTAGTTTATCAACTTATATTGAACTTTTAAATTAGAGTGAGTTAATAAATAATTCAAGTTAACAAACGAAATTTTTAAAAAAATTTATTATTTTCATAAATTTCCTCTTAGAATATAGTTAGAAAGTTGCTGGTTTTTCCTAATTTTTCGACTTATATTTAACTTTTCAATTAGAGTGAGGTAATAAATAATTCAAATATCATATCATATATCATGATTTAAGATATTAATTAGTGAACCCTATAAATTATATAACATAAATTTTATTGGAAGAATAAAAAATCTTACTAACAATTTACATGATTGTTATTAATTTTACTTATCTATTTGCAAAAATGTTTGCCTTTGAACATATAAAATATAAAAAAATTTCAAATAATTTTACAAGATATATTACTAGCAAAATTAACGCGCTACGCGCGTTTGTTACATATTCCTTGTTTTGATTGCTTAATTATCAAATTAAAATATATGCTCAAATTTTAAGTACTATAAAATATAATTGAAAGTCATAAATTAAAATGACTTCATTGGCTATAATTTAATTTTAACCTTAATTTTTATCGGTTTACAGTAAACCGTTACTTTTATTTATGTACGTGATTTTATCTTAGCAGAAATAAGAAGCAAAGAGAAAAATTAATAATTTAATTTGGTATGCTGATCCATTTCGAAAATGATTACAATTTAAAATTCGTCAACGCGTTTCATTTTAAATGTTTATATTTTAAAGTCATAAAACATTGCACTCTTTTTAAATAAATCTACGGCAGATGTCCAGTAATCGTGAATCTTAGTTTTAATTGTCATATATTGTTAAAAAATATATTAAAATTAATATTTAATGCGAAATCCCATTACACTTGGCATTTTATATTACTAAATGGAATAAAAATTAATTAAAATTAATAAAAATCCAGAAAATTGGAGTTTCGAGTACTGGGCCCTTTACTTTATCTTGAAGATTTGCGTATTGTAGATCCCAATATTTTTATTTGTATAATTTCTAATTGATGTAATTTTTAATATTTTTTCATGCTCATTATTTAGGATTAACAAAGCATTAGAATTGGCCAAAAACTCTCGAAAAAATAAACGATCAAATCAAAAATCTTGTCCAAAAATAGAATATTCCAATTTTACGCCAAGCAACGACAGAGGCGTGAAAAAAGTTCAAGAGAAGAATTGAAGCTTTTTAAAATATCTACAATTTTTGTTTCAACCATTTTTTGATAGAATTCGCGTTTTTGGTTTTATGCATCGAAAATGAATAATTCGAAAATTCTCATTTCAAGCCAAACGACGAAAGATAAGTAAAATTTTTTGAGAGGAGAATTGTAGATTTTTAAACGACCCATAATTTTTCCTTTAACCATTCTTGTAAAGATTTGAAACGTTGGTTTTATTTATCGAAAATACGAATAAAAAACTTCAAAATTAAAATTTTGAGCCAAACGACGCAAAATATGAAAAAAAAAGCTCAAGGAGTGATGATAGGTTTTGAAAAGCCCTATAAATAATGATGATGTACTTGCGCGGTCGGAAGATTTTTTCCGCTAAAGATAGTAAAAAAAATATTTTAAGAACTGAGGGTTAACCAAGATTGGACAAACTGGAGGGACTTGGAGAAGAGCAATAGAAGGGATGACTTAAATTTTCAGTAAACCCAATGACCTTGGGGAAACGGAAAAATCAGTGAGCGAAAGCCAAGGGATGCAAAGTACTTTTTTATGATGTAGCAGCTTCCAGAAAAAATATAAGGATTTCTGAAAAGTTCTCGAAAGTTTTGATTATATCGGGTTAGTAGGAACATGACTTGAGGAGAAAGATTGGACGAGAGTTAGAGGGTTTGTTCCATAAGTAGTAGGACTGACTTTCTATAGCTCAGACAGAGGAGTCTTTTATGGCCAGGATGGGTGTTGGGGGATGACGAGCATTTGCGGAGTAAATAAAGCGCGAGAAGTAAACCTTTTTTTTAGGCTTCCGTCACGCTCTCAAAATGGACCGCATGCTAGATCAGTGCTGCGCGGTGAAGTTTTGTGTTAAGCTTGGATATTCTGCAACGGAGACTTTCTCCATGATTAAGCAGGCATACGGAGAGGATGCCATGAGCAGATCCGCTATTTTTGACTAGCACTACTCGAGCGTGCGGTCAATTTTAAGAACGTGACAGAATCCTAAAAACAGAGTTTACTTCTCGCACGATATTTACTCCGCAAATTCTCGGAGGCGACTGTTCGCGCAATGGAGGGATCTATCTGTAATTTTATTTACATTATCTGGATCTATTTTCCTGAATTCGTAGGCATTATAATCCCTTCCCACCAGCTGTCCGAAAACCCTTCTCCTTTCCAAAATCTTTTTATTAGCATCTTCCTCTTAATACGCCCATAATTCATTCAGTATCTCATACTCTCCTGAAACGTTCTTCCTTTTAAATTTATTAAGTTATTTATTTATCTCTTTGCCGCTAATATCCGACTCGGTTTGCTGTAGTTTACCCCTTTCCCCTGTAATTGTTGTATGAGATTCCATCACTTCTAAGTGGTCCATGAATTCATCTTTCTAATCATCCATCTGTTTTCAACTACTTATGCTTGACTTTTTCTTCCTTTGTTTGTTTATCTACTTCCAAATAACTTTCTCTATTTTCGCATTTTTTATATCTTCTAATTTTTCACCCTTATTTTCAACTTCATTATCTTCGCACATTTTCCTACACCTGATAAATCGCTCTATTGCGGTACGCCGGCCTAATCTTGTTTAAAGTCTCTGTTGCAGACTGTATAAGCTTAAAACACAACTTCACACCGCTGCGCTGCTCGAATGTGGGGTCTATTGTGAGAGCGTGACGGATGCCTACAAAAAAGGTTTTCTTCTCGCGCGATATTTACTTCGCAAATGGCGCAAACTCGCGCCTATTCGAGGATGCGTTTGGTTCCAGACATGCCCCACCATCCATTCTGCCCGTAAATCCTTTTATCGCTCCGTCTAGGCATGCTCGAACAGGCCCCTTCGAGCATTTGCGGAGTAAATATAGCGCGAGAAGTAAGCCTTTTTGTAGGCTTTCATCACGCCCTCAAAATGGACAGCATGCTCCTGCAGCGCAGCGCGGTGAAGTTTTGTGTTAAGCTTGCAAAGTCTGCAAGGGAATGTTTCACCGTAATTAAGCAGGCATACGATGAGGATGTACATACACAATATTTACTCCGCAAATTCTCGGGGGCGACTATTCGCGCAATAGAGAGATCTATATGTAATTTTGTTTACATTCTCTGGATCTCTTTTCCTGGATTCGTAGGCATTATAATCCCTTTCCGTCAGCCGTCCGGAAACCCTACTTCTGTCCAAAATATTTTTAATATCATCTTCCTCTGAATACACCCATAATTCATTCAGTATCTCATATTCTCCTAAAGCTTTCTTCCTTTTAAATTTATTAAGTTATTCATTTATCTCTTCGCCGCTAAGATCCAGCTCGGTTTGCTGTGGTCAACCCCTTTCCCCTTTAACAGTCGTATGAGATTCCATTCCTTCTAAGTGCTCCATGAAGTCATCTTTCCAATACTCCATCCTTATTTAACTACTTATGCTTGATTTTTTCTTCCTTTGTTTGTTTATTTAATTCCCAATAACGTTCTCTATTGTTTTGATTTTTATATCTTTTCATTCGTCATCCTTATTTTTAATTTAATTATTTACGCACATTTTCCTAAGCCTGATAAATTGCTCTATTGCGGAAACAGTCGCGGCCGAGCATTTGCGGAGTAAATATCGCGCCAGAAGTAAACCCTGTCTTTAGGCTTCCATCACGCTCTTGAAATGGATTACACGCTCGAGCAGCGCCAGTAAAAAAAAGCTGATCTGCTCATGCCATCCTCTCCGTACGCCGGCTTAATCTTGTGTAAAGTCTCCGTTGTAGACTGTATAAGCTTAAAACGCAACTTCACACCGCTGCGCTGCTTGAATGTGCGGTCCATTTTGAGAGCGTGACGGAAGCCTACAAAAAAGGTTTACTTCTCGCGCGATATTTACTCCGCAAATGGCGCAAACTCGCGCCTATTCGAGGATGCGTTTGGTTCCAGACATGCCCCACCATCCATTCTGTCCATACATCCCTCTATTGCTCCGTCTAGGCATGCTCGAACAGGCGCCTCCAAGCATTTGCGGAGCAAATATAGCACGAGAAGTAACCCTTTTTTGTAGGCTTCCGTCACGCTTTCAAAATTGACCGCATGCTCGAGCAGCGCTGCGCGGTGAAGTTTTGTGTTAAGCTTGGAAAGTCTGCGATGGAGAATTTCACCATGATTAAACAGACGTACAGAGAGGATGGTATGAGCAGATCTGCTGTTATTGACTGGCGCTGCTCGAGCGTGCGGTCCATTTTAAGAACGTGACAAAAGCCTCAAAACAGGGTTTACTTCTCCCACGATATTTACTCCTCAAATGCTCAAGGGCGACTGTTCGCGCAATAGAGGGATTTATCAGAGTATAGGAAAATGTGTGGCGATAAAGAAATAAAAAAAAAAACAATGATGAATTGGAAGATATAAAAAATGTAAAAAAGAGAACATTATTGGAAAGTAAATAAACCAACAAAGGAAGAAAACATCAAGCATAAGTAGTGGAATACTAAAAACAGGGTTTACTTCTCGCATGATATTTACTCCGCAAATTCTCGGAGTCGACTGTTCCTGCAATAGAAGGATTTATCAGAGTTTAGGAAAATGTGCGAAGATAAAGAAATTAAAAATAAGGATAACGAATTAGAAGCGATAAAAAATATAAAAATAGAGAATGTTATTGGGAAGTAAGAAAACAAACAAAGGAAGAAAAAATCAAGCATAAGTATTGGAATACTTAAAACATGGTTTTCTTCTAGCACGATATTTACCCTCCAAATGTTCGGAGGCGACTGATGACGAGTCAGAAAAGATAAAGAATAAAAAAATAAAATAAAGTTACTGGGAGGTAAATAAACAAACAAAGAAAGAAAAAATTAAGCATAAGTAGTAGAATACTTCAAACCGGGCTTACTTCTTGCACGATATTTACTCCGCAAATTCTCGGTGGCGACTGTTCGAGTAATAGAAGGATTTGTCAGAGCTTAAAAAAATGTACGAAGATGAAAAAATGATAAATAACGATGACGAATTAGTAAAGATAAAAAATATAAAAATAGAGAAAGTGATTTGGATGCAAATAAACAAACACAGGAAGAAAAAATCAAGTATTAGTATTGCAATACTCAAAACAGGGTTTACTTCTCGCACGATATTTACTCCGCGAATTCTCGGTGACGACTGTTCGAGCAATAGAGGGATTTATCAGAGTTTAGGAAAATGTGCGAAGATAACGAAATTAAAAATAAGGATGACGAATTAGAAGCGATAAAAATATAAAAATAGAGAAAGTTATTGGGAAGTAAATAAATAAACAAAGGAAGAAAAAATCAAGCATAAGTAGCGGAATATGCAAAACAGGGTTTGCTTCTCGCACGATATTTACCCCGCAAATGCTCGGAGGCGACTGATGACGAATCAGAAAAGATAAAAAATATTTTAAAAAACAAAGTTACTGGGAGGTAAATAAACAAACAAACAAAGAAAAAATTAAGCATAAGTAGGAGAATACTAAAAACCGGGTTTATTTCTCGCACGATATTTACTCCGCAAATTCTCGGAGGCGACTGTTCGAGCAATAGAGGGATTTATCAGAGTTTAGGAAAATGTGCGAAGATAAAGAGACTAAAAATAAGGATTACAAATTGTAAGAAATAAAAAATATAAAAACAGAGAAAGTTATTGGGAATTAAATAAACAAAGGAAGAAAAAATCAAGCATAAGTAGTGAAATAAAGATGGAGGATTGGAAAGATGACTTCTTGTACCACGTTAAAGGAATGAAATCTCATACAACAACTAAAGGGGAAAGGGGTAAACTACAGAAAACCGAGTCGGATCTTAGCGGCGGAGAGATAAATGAAAAACTTAATAAATTTAAAAGGAAGAAAGCTTCAGGAGAATATGAAATACTGAAAAAATTAGAGGCGTATTAAGAGGAAGATCGTAAAAGAAAGTACTTTGAGCTAATAAAAACATTTTGGGAATGAGAAGAGTTTCCGGAAAGCTGGAGGAAAGGGATTATAATACCTACAAATTCAGGAAAAAGGATCCAGAAAATGTAAACAAAATTACAAATAGAAAAAAAGAATCTGTTAATTTTTAGTTATTCTTCATGAAACAAATTACAGCATTTACTTTATCAAGGAAGTGTTTTGAGAGTTGTTTGAGATTTTTCACAAATGCTACATGAAAACTTATAAATTAAACTAAATAATTGCATTAGAAAAAATGCAATTGTTCAGTTAAATTTATTCCACGAAATTTAAATGTTTCGATCTTAAAAATGTAACGAAAAATAACTTAAAAATGACGAAAATTATTTTGAAATACAGAAGAACTTTGAGTCGAACAAAAAAACAATTTCCTTGACTGAGGGCCAATGAATATCTTTGATTTAAAGAAACTTTATTTAAACCAAAGAATCTTATTTTTGATTGTGGTTTTATATTTATTGACCAGAAATATTTGAACTGTTCAATTTATAAAATGGAAATTTTTTAAATTGTGCAGCTTAACGGCATTTAATTCTATTAATTGAAAAGTTTTGAAAGCTTCCATTTTATACAGGTAAATATTAAGTCTTTAGGTCAAAAATTTCTGATTTAGAAATTCAGTTTTGATTACTTAAAATGAACAAAAATTTAATTCCAGTGATATTGTGAAACTTGTAAATAAGCTAGATCGACTCGAGAAACATAACGTATTTACAAGCTACTACCTCGAAATGGAAAAACAAGAATTATTTACTACCTTTTTATTTAACCTTGCTTTATTCATTCTAAAAATAATCTTTTTTAAATCTGTGTGTAAAAAGATATTACTTTCGTGAAAAATTATCTTGATAAAGTTAAAACTGTAAACTAATATTTTCAAAAAGTCTCACTTTTACAGATTATTAATTTATTAAAAATAAATAAAATGAGGATAAATTCAAAACATAATTTTTACAATTTTTAGAATTAATACAAAATAAAAATCTCGAATTACAATTGATTTTTTAGGTTCAATTGTTCATTTGTTTTTTAAGAACATATGAATATAATTTTTCTAGATTTCTTAGCAAAATTCAAAAATATTTTTGAAAATTTCAGACATCTCGAAAGCATCTGGAAAATTTCTAATACAGTTTTTTTATTTTACAGGATTTTACAAAATTTTAGGAAATTCCTAAAATTTCCTTAAAATGTTCAAAATTATTATTTTTTTTTATTCTAGGAAATCTTTCGTATTGTTTAAATCTTTTGAAATAATCTGTTAAAATGAATCTTCCAAAATAAAAAACCACTCTAAATTTTGTCAGGAATATCCAGAAAGTATTTGTATTATTATTTTGAAACCTTTCAAAGTCCTTAAAAATCTTCCGATATTTTTTTTCGGAAATCTTGAAAAATCTACATGTTATTTTCAATTTTCTAAAATCTGCTTAGATTTTTAATTGTTTAGAAAATAATTTTTTTAATATTTAAAAGATCCTGTGAATAAGTTTGAAATCTATTGAAATATTCTCTTAAAATTAATGTTACCAAATCAAAAATCATTTTAAATTTTCCCACGAATTTTGAAAAAATTGTATTCTTTTGAAATCTTCCAAACTTTTTAAAAAGCTTCCAAATTCGTTATTCAAAATCTTAAAAAATCTACATTTATTTAATTTTTTGAAATTGTTTCAAATTTTCTGTTATTTTTCAAATATTTTAGAAAATTATATACATATTTTGAATCGATTCTAATTTTTTTTTAAATGAAAAAAGATATTTCTTAACGAAAAATGGGATCGTAAAACCTTGAGTTTAAAAAATTAATTTTCAACCAAAAGAAGGAATTTCCAATCCACTAATTTCAAGCGAAAAGAGGAATTTTCAACCAAATAGTTAAATTTCAAAACAAAGAGGTAAAATTTGTTTAAAATTTAAAATCGCTTTTGGGGGAGGATTTAACTATTTTCTTGAAAATTCTTTTTTTTTGTATAATAATTCAATTCTTTTTGATTTAAAATAAAAATATTTTTGTTAAAAATTCTATAATACTACCTAGTTAGAAGTTCAATTACTTTGTTAAAACCTCATTTTTTTGAAGATACATAATTCTAGTGGAAAATTTGTATTGAAAATGAAAATTGGTTGAAAATAATTAAATTTTCAAATAAAAAAAAAATAATTTTGAATCAGGAATGAAATAGCCAAATTTTAGGATAAAAATTAATTTTCATTACAAAAAAAACGAGTTTTCAACCAGTTGGATTCAATCAAAAAGGATTAATTTTCAACCAAATAGTTGAATCCGCAACCAAAAACATAAAGACGAATTTTCGACGAAATAGATTAATTTTTAAACAAAGGGACGAATTTTTTTACTAAAATAACATTAAAAGAGAAAAAAAAAATTTTGAATAAAATAGTTCAAATTTGACCAATTAGTTTAATTTTCAAAAAAAAAGTTAATAATCAAACAATTACTAGAATTTTCTACCAATGTAGTTGCATTTTCAACAAACAAAATTACTTTTCCACAAAATTGTTGAATTTTTAATAAAATAATTGCATTTTTTAACCAAAAATATTAGTTTTTAACCGAGAGTTTTAGTTGTATTTTCATTAAAAATTTTATTATATAATTATTATGATTAATTATTAATTAATATTATATTAATTGTCACGAAAATACATAAATTTTTAACCAAATAGTTGAACTTGCAAAAAAAAAAATAATCTCAACCAAAATAGGAGTACTTACATTTTCAATTTTAAAAATTAATTTTTTAGTAAAAAGAAAAACGAATTTTCGAAAAAAATAGGTAAATTTCCAGCCAAACAGACGATTGTTCAATTAAAATGATGCATCTCCAACCTAAAAATAAATTTTTAACAAACTTAAAGAGAGAATCGTCTAGACTTTTCATTTGTTAATAAAAAATCATCCAGGCTAACCAGTGTCCTAATTTTCCCTGGACCAAGATAAAACTTTTTATTTTCGTTACATTTTCTCGTACGTCGAGCCATTATTTATTCACTGCCTTTAAAAAAATATAATTTTTATAAATACAAGCTCCCTTGAATAGATTAAATTTTTTATGGAAAAATAGAACAATGTATTTATACCCCTAGAAAATTTTGAAAAATGAGAACAGAATTCAAAACAGAAAAAATATATAACAGAAAAACGGAAAAAAAATTATTGAAATCCACAAAAAAAACAAATTTATGTTTTTTTTAAGAAAATGACATTTACAAGTTCCGCAAGCCTAATGAAGTTTAACACATATTTCCCATAAAAAAGACATTTTTTTGTACAATTTGATTCAGAATGATTTTTTGCGTCTTTTAAATTAAAATTTGTTTCGAATAGACATTAAATACTACTTTCTACTGATAATTAGATCTTTACATACATTTTTAAAACAATTTAATATTGTTTTCAGAAATTTTCTTTTAAAATATACTTAGAAAGTCACGCTTTTTTCCGACTTTTTCAACTTACGTTTACTTTTGCAATTAGAGCGAGATAATAATTATAGGCCTTTAACAAATTTAATATTTTAAACAATTTATTATTGTTTATAACAATCTTCTCTTAGATGACTTCTAGAAAACTGCGGTTTTTATGAAATTTTCAAGTTTAATTTGATTTTTTCATTATAAAAAAATAATAAAGTAACGTTAGAGAGAATTATTTTTAAACAGTCTCTTCCTTTTTTTAAATATTTAAATAAATATTTTGGAAAAAACCGCAACTTTCTAGAATTATTTAAATATAATATTATTAAAGGTAATAATAATTTGTTTAACAAATTATGTGTGTTAACTTGCAATAATTATTACCTCATTCTAATTCAAAATTTGAACGTAAGTTGAAAAATTTAGATAAAAGCGCGACTATCTAACTATAATAATCTATGTGAAAATTGCGGATAACAATTATAAATTGTTTAAACAATTTTTCAATATCTAATTATCAGTATAAAGTAGTATTTAATATATAAGAAACAATTTTTATTTTTTAAAAACGCAAAAAATTATAATTATCGCCAAAAACTCGCAAAACCCAATTTTTCACTTGTGGGTTTTCCTTTGGGACCCTATAAAAAGACTTATAGGTGCGATATTATGAAAGTAATTCTGTTTTCGTCTTCTACGGCTAATTGTGAAGAGAAATGTTGAGTTTCAACTTTATTCAGCTAAGATTGACGATTCTGAATAAAACTTACGAGAAAAAAAATGTTATGGGAAATATGTGATAAACTTCATGAGGTTTGCGGAAAATCTAAATAAAATTTTTTTTTTCGCATTTATTTTTCTGTAAATATGAACAAATTCTTCGAGAGTTGAAGTCATTACCTCCACTTTGGTGAAATTAAGATTATAAAAAAAATGTTATCATTAATCACTTGAAAATTATGACTTGGAGGGGGGGGGGGGGGGG
>CAKNWT010313138.1:0-15513 GCA_932066315.1 Andricus coriarius | reverse complement strand
ATAGGATAGGATAGGATAGGATAGGATAGGATAGGATAGGATAGGATGAGGTAGGATAGGATAGGATATTAAGAGATAGGAAAGGTTCGGATATAATATTATATGATAGGATATGGTAGTATAGGATATGATAAGACAGAACAGACCATAATAGGATAGGACAGGTGATAATAGGATATGACAGGATACGATATGATAGGACAGGCTATGATAGGACAGTGCAGGCCATGGTAAGAAATGATAGGATAGGATATGATAGGATAGGATAGGGTAGGATAGGATATGATAGGTTCGGATAGGATAGGATAGGGTTGGATGGGATATGATATGATAGGATAGGATAGGATAGGACAGGATAGGATAAGATAGGATGGGATGGGATAGGATAGGATAGGATAGGAAAGGAAAGGAAAGGATAGGAAAGGATAGGATATGTAAAGATAGGATAGGATAGGAAAGGATAGGAAATTATAGGATAAGATAGGATATAATACACTACTTTACTATTTTACTTTTACTAATTTCCACAAGATGTCTAATTAAACTTTAAATGCGAAATAAAATGTTTTAAAACTATCAAATTCAAAATTATTTACGCTTTGGCATTTATTCTTTTTAATTACTTATGTTTCGCTACTGAAGCTATTAATTTGAATTTTTATTTTATTTCATGTGATTAGCGCACAAAGAGGGCCAACGACTACAAAGCGAACTACAAGTGACAAGCTTTTGATATTGTTTGATTACAAATTTAATTAGTACTTAAACTCTGACACGTTTGACATTTAAAATTTAAAATAATTGGAAAAAAGCCCGCTACGCGCGCAATTATTATTTTTTGTTTGTTTCACGCAATGTTTAAATTGAAATATAAAATTAGTGTTATTATAAATAAATGAAATTATTAAAATAATAGAAAATGAAAGTAAGGACAAGGCAAACCCTTTATTGTTCAAATATTGTAAATATTATTTTTAATCAATTTTTCATTAACAATGGCAATTTTAGACGAATAATACTAACATGATAATAAACTTTAAGATTGTAAATATTTTTTTAAATCTAATGTATTTTGTTTAAAATAACCGATATCGACCTAAAATTTTAAAAAAATTGTAAATCTTCCGTATTTTTTAACTTTATTTATAAAATCCATTCCATTGAAAAACAAAATTTTTCAAGGTTTCCTAATGTAAAATAAAGTTCTGCAATACTTTAAGCTCGCTTTTTGTTCTTGTAATTTGTTATGAACTATGTGGAAAAATTTTGGATTTTCGAAAAATAGAACTTTTTAATTGTTTAAATGAATGTAATTTTTTTAAACGATTATTTTTTTTGAACCAAATTTAAAACATAATCGAATTTTCTGAATTAAATGTAATATTTGGCCATTGTTTGGAGTAGTAAATTATTTAAAAAACATGATGTGACTATTTAAACTTATTGTTGTATAAATAAATAATTTTGATACTTTTCTCCTAATGTTTAACAAATTTCTATTTTTTTAAACAATTTTTGTTTGCTCAAGAATTTTTTTTTCGAAAACATAGTAAAATAATAACATAAAACAAATAGTTTAAACAAATTCCATTTGTTTAAACAATTAAAAAATGGTTAATATATTCTTTCTATACACTATACAGTCAGAAAAATAGTTATGTGTTCTATTTTTTTTTTGTTTTTTGAAAAAAAACTCCTTGAGCAAATAAAAATTGTTTAAACAAATATAAATTTGTTAAGCATTAGAAGAAAAGTATCTAAGTTATGTAAGTGGTCAAAAATAAGTCGCATAGGATACCAATGTGAGAGAAGAGTGGACATTTCTATCTTGATTTTAAGAAATTTTGAAAATGATCAATAATAAAAAAATGGGTAAAAAATAATAGTTTAAATAAGATACATTTATTTAAACAATTTCATTTTTTTTAAGTCATGGGGGATAATCAAATTGTCTATTAGTAATTATTTCTAATAAAAAAGGTGGCAGAAAATGCTGAAAATTAAAAATAATTCGTGTGGGGGCGGGGGGAGGGGGGTTAAGGGTAGGGTAAAAATAAAAGTTATTGATTTGGTTTTATTTCGTAGACACTCCTCTTCAATCTCTGAAAAATTTGTCCATTTTCGATCAAACCCTGAAGAATCAGTCCAATTTTTCGAAAATCCAAAATTTTCTTATGTGAAATATTTGGGATTTTCAATATCCTGTTGGTACGTGTTAATATTGGAATTTCGAAAAAACATGGATTTTCTTTCTTCGGAAATGAAAACTTTGTGTGTGGCGGGGGGGGGGGGGTCTTGCCCTCTAGAGTGATAAAAAATATTGCAATGAATTTTGGGACCATTTAGTAGCATGGCACCTGGTAGTATGGCACCCAGTAGTATGGCACCCTGTAGTATGGCATTATGCCGTCAGGGTTAAATAAAAATTGTGATGTTTCAAAGAAGTATCATTTTTCTATACTTTTCTAGGACAATAAAAAATTATTAAAAAAGTCATGGGGGATATTTAAATTGTCCATTAGTAATTATTTCTATTAAAAAAGATGACAAAAAATGCTGGAAATAACAAATAATTCGTGTGTGGGAGGGAGGTGGGTTAAGGGTGCGTTAAAAAAGAAAGTTATTGGTATGGTTTCATTTCGTAGACACACTTCTTCAATCTCTGAAAAATTTGTCAACTTTCGATCAAACCCTGAAGTATCAGTCCAATTTTTTTTTAATTCAAAATTTGCTTATGTGCAATATTTGGGATTTTCAATATCCTGGTGACATGTGTAATATTGCAATTTCGAAAAAACATGGATTTTCTTTCTTCAGAAATGAAAACTTTGTATGGGGGGGGGGGGGGGTTCCTGACCTCTAGGGGGATGAAAAATGTTGCAATACATTTTTTGGACCATTCAGTTTTATGGCACCTAGTAGTATGGCACACAGTTGTATGGAACACAATAGTATGGTACGCAGTAGTATGGCACGCAGTAGTATGGCACACAGTAGAATATAACCTAGCAGTATGACACCTAGAAGTATGCTCCACAGTAGTATGGCACACAGTAGTATGGCCCGCAGTAGAATGGCACCTAGAAGTATGGCACCTAGTAGTATGTCACACAGTAGTATGGTACACAATAGTATGGTATGCAGTAGTATGGCACACAGTAGAATGGCACCTACCATTATGACACCTAGCAGTATGCTCCACAGTAGTATGGCACATAGTAGTATGCCACACAGTATTATGTCACACAATAGTATGGTACGCAGTAGAATGACACACACTAGTATGGCACGCGGTAGAATTGCGCCTAGCATTATGACACCTAGGAGTATTCTCCACAGTAGTATGGCACATAGTAGTGTGCCACACCGTAGTATGTCACACAGTAGTATGGCACACAGTGGAATCGCACATAGCAGTATGACACCCAGTAGTATTGCTAATAGTAGTATGGCACCCAGTAGTATGGCTAACAGTAGTAGGGTACCCAGTAGTATGGCTAACAGTAGTATGGCACTTAGTAGTGTAACACCTAGTAGTATGGCACCTAGTAGTATGTCACTATGTCGCAAAGGGTGAAATAAAAATTATGACTTTTCAACGAAGTATGATTTTTCTATACTATTCTAGGAGTTTTCGGAATGCACAAAGTGGAAAAAGAATCACGATTCTTTTTTTAACGTCAAAGAGAGCCTTCATAATTATAGACGCCAGATATGATAACCGGTCTTCTGCATTTCTTCCTCTAGTCAATTTGAGTATAAAGCACTGTAATTCCGGCTCTCGTTCGCTAATTAATTCCAACCGTGACCAAGAAAAAAAAAGTAGGAAATTGTCCATGAAGTGCGAAAGCAGATAATTGAAGGAATAGAATCGATGAAACGGTCAATCCTCGGCAGAAATTTAATTACAATAGTAATTTCATTTTTTTGACTCCCGCATGCATCGTTGCACTTCTATCAATTACACAGATTCGCGTCAGGAAACTCGAAAATTCACCTCTTGTTAAATAAAAAATAAAAAATAAAATATCTCTCGTTGGAGTATTTGCGTTTTCAAGGATTTTTCACGAGATATGTGAAAAAGCTGAATATTATTTCTATGCATGTATAATTGAATTGAATCCTCGATATTTTATTTTCTAAAATTTTCGCTTTCTAAAGCTTCTACACACTTTTTATTTTTTTATTAGAACCTTTTTCAAATTTAAATTCAAAACGAAAATTTGAATTTTTTTTCTGTTTTGAATACTCAAAAATTTTCTTAATTTTAAAAGCATTCATTTTTATTTACATTCTGTTTTTAATCGTAATCAATTTTTATATAATTGTGGTATAATTGTAATATGAAGTACATAGTTTAAAATTGAACTACTTAGTTGAAAGTTGAACTACTTTGTTAAAAATTCATCTTTTTTAAGATTCACCTCCTTGGATAAAGATTTAAATATTCCATTAAAAAAAAATTAATCTTGTGGGTTGAAAAATCATCTTTTGGGTTGAACTCTTTTGTTGAAAATGTAACTATTTACCTAAAAATAATTATTTTTTCTTGGTTGAGAAAGAATCTTTTTAACTAACAATGTAACTTTTCTATTTTTGGTTAAACATTCATATTTTTTAGGATTTAACAATTTTGTAGAAAATTAAACTATTCAGTTGAAAATTAACTTTTATTGCAAAAAATTAAACTATTTTTACAGAAATTTATATTGTTGGAGAAAATTAACTTTTTTGTAAAAAAAAAATATTTTTGGGTTGAAAATTCAACTACATGGTTGAAAGTCGAACCAGTTTAAAAAATTCATATTTTTTTAAGATTCACATTTTTGGTTGAAAATTGAACTATTCCATTTAAAAAAATAATAATCTTCCGGGTTGAAAAAATCATCTTTTCAATTGAACTCTTTTGTTGAAAATTCATTTTTTTAAGATTCATAATTTTAGTTGAAAATTCATCTCTTTTGTTGAAAATGTTTTTTTTTTCTTGGTTGAGAATTAATTTATTCAACCAACAATGTAACTATTTTATTTTTGGTTAAAAATTTATATTTTCTATTGAAAATTGATCTTTCCTAATTGAAAATTCATGTCTTTTGTTAAAAATGTGTCTTTTTTTAAAAAATTCATCCTTTTTTATTAAAACTACAAATATTTGGGTCTAAATTAATCTAGTTTGGTTGAGGATTGAACAGTTTGGTGGAAAATAAAACTATTCGGTTAAAAATTAAATTACTTGTTAAAAATTAAACTGTTTTAATGAAAATTTCTTTTTTTTTTGTAGAAAATTAACTTTTTTGTTAAAAAATAATATTTTTGGGTTGAAAATTCAACTATTTGGTTAAAAGTTGAACCTGTTTGAAAAAATTCATATTTTTTTAAGGTTTACCTTTTTGGTTGAAAATTTAACTATTCCATTTAAAAAAATAATAATATTCTTTCGGGTTAAAAAAATCATTGTTTCAGTGGAACTCTATTGTTGAAGATTCATAATATTAGTTGAAAATTCCTCTCTTTTGTTGAAATTTTTTTTTTCTTGGTTGAGGATTAATTTATTTAACCAACAATAAAAACTATTCTATTTTTGGGTTAAAATATATATATTTTATTGAAAATTGATCTTTCCTAATTGAAAATTCATGTATTTTGTGAAAAATGTGTCTTTTTTTAAATGCATCCTTTTTTATTAAAACTACAAATATTTGGGTCTATTTAGTCTAGTTTGGTTGAGGATTCAACAATTTGGTGGAAAATATAACTATTTAGTTGAAAATGAACTTTTTTGTAAAAAAGTAAACTCTTTTTACAGAAATTTATCTTTTTGGTAGAAAATTAACTTTTTTGTTACAAAAAAATATTTTTGGGCTGACAATTCAACTATTTGGTTAAAAGTTGAACCAGTTTGAAAAAATTCATATTTTTTTAAGATTCACCTTTTTGGTTGAAAATGTAACTATTCCATTAAAAAAACAAAAATAATCTTTCGGGTTAAAAAATCAACTTTTCAGTCGAACCCTTTTGTTGAAAATTCATTTGTTTAAGATTCATAATTTTAGTTGAAAATTCATCGCTTTTGTTGAAAATTTGTTTGTTTTTTTTTGGTTGAGAAATAATTTTGTTCAACTAACAATATAACTATTCTATTTTTGGTCAAAAATGTATATTTTTTATTGAAAATTAATCTTTCCTAATTGAAAATTCATGTATTTTGTTAAAAATTTGTCTTTTTTGATTGAAAATTCATCCTTTTTTTTAACAATTTAGTAGAAAACGAAACTATTCGGTTGAAAATTAAATTTCTTGTTAAAAATTAAACTTTTTTTATGAAAATTAAACTATTTGGTAGAAAACTAATTTTTTTTGTTAAAAAATTATATTTTTGAGTTGAAAATTCAACGATTTTGTAGATAATAATTCGTCCTTTTGGCTTTAAAATTCATTAAATTTGTTCAAACTTAATGTACTTCGTTAAAAATTCGTGTTTTTTGGTAGAACATTAAATATTCCATTTCTTTTAAATTAATGTTGCGGGTTAAAAAATCATCTTTTGTTGAAAATTCAATTTTTTTCTAAGAATCATAGTTTTACTTGAAAATTCGTCTATTTTGTGGAAAATGTAACTATTAATTTGAAAATTAATTTTTTATTAGCTTATAAATAATTTTTTTAACTAGCAATGTAACTGTTCCATTTTTGGTGGAAAACGGATGTTTTTTTTTTAAATTGATCTTTTCTAGTTGAAAATTCATGTATTTTATTAAAAATTCATCTTTTTTGGTTAAAAATTGATCTCCTTGGTTGGAAATTAATCCTTTCTTGTTAAAAATGCAATTGTTTGGGTATAAATTCATCTGGTCTGTTCGAATATTCAACAATTTAGAAAACCATTTATCTATTCGGTTAAAAATTAACGTTTTTGTAAAAAATTAAATTATATTGATAAAAATGTACCTTTTTGGTAGAAAATTCACTAATTTGTTAGAAATTCGTTTTTTTTTTGGTAGAAAATTAATTTTCTTGCTGGAAAATTCATCTTTTTCAGTTGAAAATTCAACTACTTTGTTAAAAATTCATTTTTTTTCAAGATTGATAAGTTTAGTTGAAAATTCAACTCTTTTTTTGAAAATGTAACTAATTAGTTAAAAATCAATTTTTTTTTGGTAGAATAATAATTCATCTTTTCTATTAGTTAAGAAGTCATGTATTTTAATCAAAATTCGTCATTTTGGTCCAAAAATAATCTTGGTTGAAAATTCATATGTTTGTTTTAATTTTACTATTTGGGTCCAAATGATCTTTTTCTGTTATGAATTCAAAAATTTTGTTGAATGTAAAACTATTTTGATAAAAATTCATACTTTTCAAAGATTTAAAATTTAACAATTACATTTTTTGAAAGATGGAATATTTGGTGGAAAATCCTCTTTTTTGGTTGAATAATTGTTTTTGATTACTAATAAAAATATTTTTTTTGGTAAAACATTAATAATTTTTGTTTAAAATTCAGCTTTTTGGTTGCAAATTGACTTTTGTGTTAAAAATTTATATATTCGGGTAGAAAATTGCACTGTTTTGTAGATAACTCATTTTTTCGGTTTCAAAATTAAACAATTTTTTTGAATAGTCATCTTTTCTGGTAGAGCAATAATCTTCTTGGTAAAAATTATCTTTTTAGTTGAAAATTTAACTATTTGATAAAAAAAATTGTTGGCAGTAAACTAATCTTCTTGGTCAAAAAAACATTCGTTTGGTTGACATTTTTTTTAGTTAAAAATTAAACCATTTGGATAAAAATTTATTTTTTTAAGTTAAAAATTCAAATATTTTGTTGAAAATTCATAATCTCGGGTTCAAATATTAAAATAACAATAAAAACTTATTGTAGAAAAAATTAAATTTTTTGTTGGTTCAAAATTAAACTGGTTGAAAATTAATACTTTTAAACATTATAAATTAGAAAAATTATATATTTATATTATTTTATATATTCTTATTTTTTCTTCATATTTATATTTATATGATTATATAATTACAAATATATAAATTATAAAAATTAAAAAAATTATAAATTTGATAAAATGAGTTAGAAAGACGTGAGAGAATCGAATTAAAGGAAAAATAGTTAATCGATACGCAAATCGGGTGATCTGTCGCCAACATGGGGAGCACGTTACGTGACGCCGATGCCCTATGTATTTTCTATTGCTCGTAAAATTTTGTCTTTCATGTCTAAAAATAAGTTCTCACAGGGATAAATATTAACACACCTAAATAAATTTTTTTCACTACGAAGACTTGCATTTTTCCCCTGTTACTATAAATAGAAAATAACAATTTTCCGCACCAGAAAATTGACATTTTATAAATATTTTTGAATTTTTGCACTATTGACTATTGACACTTTTTTATCGATGCAACTATTAACTAGGAAATTAAAAAAAAAAAGAAGAATGCTACTATCATATTTGAACTCGACTTTTTTTTAATTAAAAATTTTGTTTAAATCATAAAAATTTTTTTCGTTAAATAAAGACCGAAACGTTTTGGTGGATTTTGTTTTTATTGTACTTAAAAAAAAAATAAAAGAAGACCCGAGAAACAAATTATTAAGCTGATTTGTAGGTTGCCTTTTTTTCTTTTCTCTTTTTTTTTATTACTGAACTGCAACAAAATCCAATTTTGGGCATAAAAAGTGAAATAACTCTAGAAATAATAATTTAATCAAAATTTCCTGAAAAATATCATTGAAGCTTCAGCTATTGAGTTTGTCCTAAAATTTGTAGACGAATCCATGGAATATTTTAGGTTACAGATCGACTGAATCACTAAAAAAACAATTTTGGGCATAAAAAGTAAAATAACTCGAAAAATATTAAATGAATCAAAATTTCCTAATAAATAACACTGAATCTTGATCTAGTAAATAAATCCTTAAATTTTTAAATGATTCAGTTGAATATTGTAGGCTGTGGGTCGACTGAACTAATGAGAAATTGAATCTTAAGCATAAAAAGTGAAACAACTATATAAATAAGTAATGAATTAAAATTTCCTAATAAGTGAAACTGAATCTTTATCTAGTCAATAAATCCTGAAATTTTTAGAAAAATCGGTTGAATATTGTAGGCCGCAGGTCGAAAGAACTACTAAATAATCGAATTTTGGGCATAAAAAGTGAAATAACTGTAGAAATAATAATTAAACCAAAATTTTCTGAAAAATGTCATTGAAGCTTCAGCTATTGAGTCTGTCCTAAAATTTGTAGACGAATCCATTGAATATTATAGGTTACAGATCGACTGAATCCCTAAAAAACAAATTTTGGGCATACAAAGTAAAATAACTCGAAAAATAATGAATGAATCAAAATCTCCTGATAAATAACACTGAATCTTTATCTACTCAATAAGTCCTGAAATTTTTAGATAAATCAACTTAATATTGTAGGCTACAGGTCGACCAAACTACTAAAAAATCGAATGTTTGGCATTGAAAGTGAAATAACTCTAGAAATAATAATTAAATCGAAATTTCCTGAAAAACATCATTAAAGCTTCAGCTATTGAGTTTGTCCTAAAATTTGTAGACGAATCCACTGAATATTTTAGGTTACAGGTCGACTGTCTCACTAAAAAAACATATTTTGGGCATAAAAAGCAAAATAACTCGAAAAATAATAAATGAATCAAAATCTCCTAATAAATAACACTTCATCTTCATCTAGTCAATAAATCCTTAAATTTTTAGATGATTCGGATAAATATTGTAGGCTGTAGGTCGACTTAACTACTGAAAAATTGAATTTTGGGCATAAGAAGCTCGAGAAATAATAATTAAATCAAAATTGCCTGAAAAATAGCACTGAAGTTTTATCTAGTTAATCTATGTTAAAAATTTTCAACAAATAAGTTGATTATTGTATGCTAAAGGTCGACTGACCAGCTAAAAAAACAAATTTTGGGGCATAAAAAGTAAAATAACTCGAAAAATAAAAAATGAATCAAAATTTCCTGATAAATAACACTGAATCTTCATCATGTCAATAAGAACTTAAATTTTTATATAATTCGGTTAAATATTGTAGGCTGTAGGTCGACTTAACTACTAAAAAATTGAATTTTGGGCATAAAAAGCGAAATAACTCTATGAATAAATAATTAATCAAAATTTCCTTAAATGTAACACTGAATCTTCATCTAGGCTACAGGTCGACTCAACTGCTAGAAAATCAAATTTTGGGCATGAAAAGTGAAATAACTCTATGAATAAATAATTAATCAAAATTTTCTTACAAGTAACACTGATTCTTCATCTAGGCTACAGGTCGACTGAACTACTAGAAAATCAAATTTTGGGCATAAAAAGTGAAATAACTGTATAAATAAATAATGAATCAAAATTTCCTGATAAGTGAAACTGAATCCTTATCTAGTCAATAAATCTTGAAATTTTTAGATAAATCCATTGAATATTATAGGCTACAGATCGACTGAATCACCAAAAAAACCAATTTTGGGCATAAAAAATAAAATAACTCGAACAATAATAAATTAATCAAAATCTCCTGATAAATAACATTGAATCTTCATCTAGTCAGTAAATCCTGAAATCTTTAGATAAGTCAGTTTAATATTGTAGGCTACGAGTCGACATAATTACTACAAAATTGAATTTTGGACATAAAAAGTGAAATAACTGTATAAATAAATAATGAATCAAAATTTCCTGATAAGTGAAACTGAATCCTTATCTAGTCAATAAATCCTGAAATTTTTAGATAAATCCATTGAATATTATAGGCTACAGATCGACTGAATCACCAAAAAAAACAATTTTGGGCATAAAAAATAAAATAACTCGAACAATAATAAATTAATCAAAATCTCCTGATAAATAACACTGAATCTTCATCTAGTCAGTAAATCCTGAAATTTTTAGATAAGTCAGTTTAATATTGTAGGCTACGGGTCGATATAATTACTAAAAAATCGAATTTTGGACATAAAAAGTGAAATAACTCTAGAAATAATAATTAAATCAAAATTTCCTGAAAAAAATCTAACTGAAGTTTTATCTATTCAATTTATATTAAAAATTTGAGACAAATAATTTGAATATTGTATGCTAGTGGTCGACTGACCTTCTCAAAAAACAAATTTGGTGCATAAAAATTAAAATAACTCGAAAAATAATAAATGAATCAAAATCTCCTGATAAGTAACGCTGAATCTGTATCTAGTCAATAAATCCCTAAATTTTTAGATACTTCGGTTGAATATTGTAGGCTGTAGATCGACTGAACTTCTAAAAAACTGAATTATGGGCATACAAATCGAAATAACTCTATGAATAAATAATTAATCAAAATTTCCTTAAATTAACCCTGAATCTTCATTTAGGCTACAGGTCGACTGAAGTACTAGAAAATCGAATTTTGGGCATGAAAAGTGAAATAACTGCATAAATAAATAATGAATCAAAATTTCCAGATAAGTGAAACTCAATCTTTATCTAGTCAATAAATCTTGAAATTTTTAGGTAAATCGGTTGAATATTGTAGGCATAAAAAGTGAAATAACTCCAGAAATAATAATTAAATCAAAATTTCCTGAAAAAAATCATTGAAGCTTCAGCTATTGAGTTTGTCCTAAAATTTGTGGACGTATCCATTAAATATATTAGGTTACGGGCCAAGTGAACCACTAAAAACACTGATTTCAGACATAAAAAGTAAAATAACTCTTCAAATTTCTAATGAATCAAAAATTCCTATAAAACGACTTTGAAGTTTTATCTAGTCAATTCATATTAACAATTTGAGACAAATAAGTTGAATATTTTATGCTAGAGGTCGACTGACCTTCTAAACAATCAAATTTAGGGCATAAAAAGTAAAATATCTCGAAAAATAATAAATGAATCAAGTTCTCCTGATAAATAACACTGAATCTTCATCTAGTCAATAAATCCTGAAATTCTTAGATAAATCGGTTGAATATTGTAGGCTGTAGGTCGAGTGAACTTCTAAAAAATTAAATTTTGGGCATAAAATGCACAATAACTCTATGAATAAATAATTAATCAAAATTTTCTTACAAGTAACACTGATTCTTGATCTAGGCTACAGGTCGACTGAACTTCTAGAAAATCAAATTTTGGGCATAAAAAGTGAAAGAACTGTATAAATAAATAATGAATCAAAATTTCCTGATAAGTGAAACTGAATCCTTATCTAGTCAATAAATCTTGAAAATTTTAGATAAATCGGTTGAATATTGTAGGCTACAGGTCGACTGAGCTATTAAAAAATCGAATTTTGGGCATAAGAAGTGAAATTACTCCAGAAATAATAATTAAATCGAATTTTCTTGAAAAAGGTCATTGAAGCATCAGCTATTGAGTGTGTGCTAAAATTTGTAGACGAATCCATTGAATATTTTAGGTTACGGACAGAGTGAACCACTAAAAAAACTGATTTCAGACATAAAAAGTAAAATAACTCTTCAAATTTCTAATGAATCATAAATTCCTATAAAACAACAATGAAGTTTTATCTAGTCAATTTATATTAAACATTTGAGACAAATAAGTTGAATATTGTATGCTACAGGTCGACTGAACTTCTCAAAAACCAAATTTTGGGCATCAAAAGAAAATAACTCTAAAAATAATAAATGAATAAAAATTTCATGATAAATTGCACTGAATCTTCATCTAGCTAATAAATCCTGAAATTTTTAGATAAATCAGTTTAATATTGTAGGCTAGAGGTCGACTGAACTAATACAAAATCGAATTTTGGGCATAAAATGTTAAATAACTCAAGAAATAATGATTAAATCAAAATCTCCTAAAAAGTATTATTGAAGCTTCAGCTATTGAGTTTGTCCTCAAATTTGTAGACGAATCCACTTAATATTTTAGGTTACAGGTCGACTCAGTCACTAAAAAAACTGATATCGGGCATAAAAAGTAAAATAACTCTACGAATTTCAAATGACTCAAACTTTCCTATAAAACAACATTCAAGTTTTATCTAGTCAATTTGTATTAAAACTTCGATACAAATAAGTTGAATATTGTATGCTAGAGGTCGACTGAACGTTTAAAAAACCAAATTTTGGGCATAAAAAGTGAAATAACTCTAAAAATAATAAATGAATCGAAATTTCCTAATAAATAACACTGAATCTACATCTAGTCAATAAATCCTTAAATTTTTAGATAATTTGGTTGAATATTGTAGGCTGTAGGTCGATGAACTACTAAAAAATTGAATTTTGGACATAAAATGTAAAATAACTCTAGAAATAATAATTAAATTAAAATTTTCTGAGAAACATCATTAAAGCTTCAGCTATTGAGTTTGTCCTAAAATTGGCAGACGAATCCACTAAATATTTTAGGTTACAAGTCGACTGAATCACTGAAAAACCTGAACTCGGGCATAAAAAGTAAAATAACTATACTAATTCCGAATGAATTAAAATTTCCTATAAAACAACATTGAAGGTTTATCTAGTCCATTTATATTAAAAATTTGAGACAAATAAGTTGAATATTCTATGTTACAGGTCGATGGGACTGCTAAAAAAACCAATTTTGGACATAAAAAGTAAAATAACTAAAAAAAAAAAAAATGAATCAAAATTTCCTGATAAGTAACACTGAATCTTCATCTAGTCAATAAATACTTAAATTTTTAGATAATTAGGTTGAATATTGTAGGCTCTAGGTCGACTCAACTATTAAAAAATTAAATTTTGGGCATAAAAAGTGAAATAACTCTATAAATAATGATTAAATCAAAATTTCCTGAAAAATATGATTGAAGTTTCATCTAGTTAATTTATATTAAAAATTCTGAACAAATAAGTTGATTATTATATGCTAGAGGTCGACAGGTTTGCTAAAAAACGAAACCAAATTGAGGGCATAAAAGTTAAATAACTCGAAAAATAATAAATGAATCCAAATTTCCTTATAAATAACACTGAACCTTGATCTAGTCAATAAATCCTTAAATTTTTAAATAATTCGGTTGAATATTGTAGGCTGTAGGTAGACTGAACTACTAAAAAATCGAATTTTGGGCATAAAAAGCGAAATAACTCTATGAATAAATAATTTTTAAAAAAATCCTTAAAAGTAACACTGAATCTTCATCTAGTCAATTAATCCAAATTTTTTTTTTTTAATTTCAAAAGTTTTGATCCAAATCTACGAAGAATTGGCTTATATATGAGTGATATGCAGCGGCCATAAAAAATGAAATACACCTGACATTTAGTATTTTCTCTCTTTGCATCACCTGAGTTTATTTTTATGTTCCTTCAAGTACATTTCTGATATCTGTCAATAAATAAGGTTCATTTTTTCATAAAAAGAATGAAAATTCTGCATCATTTGAATAGAGCGAGGATGCAGTAGTGCACGCACTTTATTGTCAGACAAGGGATACACATAAATATTCTCTGCCAACTTTTCCTATTGCCTTTCTTCCTGAAATATTGTATGCATTTTTTGATTTATCGGTGCAATTTTATTCGATTAAAAAGTTCATATACGAGTTACTTCATCGACTTATCAATTTATTTTCATTTTCAAGTTAATTCAACTAAAAGTAGGTATCGTAGGGAAGAGTTTTCTCTTTTTATGTTTACATTCGAATAGATTTTTCATTAATTTATGGACCCTAAATCATTATCATATATATACATTAATTATATATTAATATATACATTATTGTTTTAATTCTTCAATCTTTATAATAACTCCAAGGTTTCTAAATTTTGAAGCTGTCAAAGATTGTTGTTTACATTTGGATACTAATTTTAAATGCGAAGGCGGTATTATTTGAAGTGTATTTTCTCTTCAGAAAGTATTATTTATTATTATTTTATTATTTATGAATTTTTTTTTCTTTAAGGAATTCCTCGCTTTTCCCTGTTTTCAAAAAACTTTTCCATTTTCTCGTCCTTTTTGCTTAAATGCGAACTGAATTAATAGAACCCAATAAAAAAATTTAACTTTTTTTGGTTAAAAGTTAATTCCTTTCGGTTTAAAATTCAACTGTTTTGTTGAAAATGCAACTATTTGGCAGACATTTTTTTTATGAAAAAAACTGTTTTTGACTAAAAATTAAAATCTTTTTGGATTACAATATAAACTATTACATTTTTTGTTGAGAATTAATTTTTTTGTTGAAAGTTACATTATTTGTTCGAAGGAACTTTGTTAAAAATTTACTTGGTCCTTAATGATTAATAAAATCCTTTGGATGAAGATTCATCATTTTAGTTCAAAATTCATCTCTTTGGTTGAAAATTCGACTGTTTTGATGAAAACTCGTCTTTTTTATTGAGTTCAATTGATTTTGATTTAAAATAAAAATATTTTTTGTCGAAGATTCAGCATTTTAATTGAAAATTCAACTATTTGCTTATAAAATAACTTTTTTGTTGAAAATTCATATTTTTAGGAGGAATGATGAACTTTTTTACAGATAATTCGTCT
>CAKNWT010313135.1:0-12616 GCA_932066315.1 Andricus coriarius | reverse complement strand
ATATTACCGTCATTGTTCGATGTTGTGGAAATGAGGTTAGGAATCACTATGCATGTAACTATATCATAGTAAAATAGAGGAAATAATACTTAAATAAAATTGTGGGATTTTATCGGCGAATCCTCAATTCGTCAACACGTCACAGGTTTTCTTATTCATAATTACCACTTGTAACTGATAAAAATAAACCAAACGTACAGGAGCGTCCCTGAATCACATGTCGCATGCGTGTTAAAGTACTGAACTTAAATATATTACTTCTTTCATTTCCGTCTGAAATTTCTTTGAATCAAACAAATATTTATTTAGATTAAAGAAAACCTATTACAGAAATAATTTCTTTAAACCAAAAAATACGAACTACATCATTTTTTAAGATCAAATAAATGTTTCTTTGTTTTAAATGTATTTTTGGGTCGGTTGAAAAAAACTATGGTAAAGAAACGATTTCTTCAGTTCAAGAAATTTTTTTTCTGAGTGTGTGAATGTCCGACCGGGGCAATATTTCTCTGAAATATTTCAGCAATATTGGAAAAGAATATTGAATTGGGATTGGCGTATGTGTCTGCAAAGTGTCTGCGAAATATTGTCAAAATATTGTGGCGAAATTTTTAGTAATATTTCTGTGCAACGTTGCCGAAACATTGTTTCGAAAATTTCTTATAAATTTCAGCGAACCATTGCCTTCGTCATCCTTAAAAGTTTTTATGGAACTTCTATAGCAATGGTTCGCTGAAATTTATAAGAAATTTTCGAAACAATGTTTCGGCAACGTTGCACAGAAATATTACTAAAAATTTCGCGACAATATTTTGGCAATATTTCGCAGACACTTTGCAGACACATACGCGCTTCTGCATTCAATATTCTTTTCCAATATTGCTGAAATATTTCAGAGAAATATTGCCCGAGTCGGACATTCACATGTTTCTCGAACGCTGCTGCAATATTCATTTGGAATGTTGCCAATGTTTCAATTGAATATTCCAGTAATATTTCTGCAACATTGCATGTTATATGGGAGAAGTTCTATAGAAACTTCTAAGGATGACGAAGGCAATGTTTCGCTGAAATTTATAAGAAATTTTCGAAACAATGTTTCGGCAACGTTGCACAGAAATATTACTAACAATTTCGAGACAATATTTTTGCAATATTTCGCAGACACTTTGCAGACACATACGCCAATCCCAATTCAATATTCTTTTCCAATATTGCTGAAATATTTCAGAGAAATATTGCCCGGGTCGGACATTCACATGTTTCTCGAACGCTGCTGCAATATTCATTTCGAATGTTGCCAATGTTTCAATTAAATATTCCAGCAATATTTCTGCAACATTCCGTGTTATGTGGGTATCTCTTTAATAAAATAGATTTATTTAATGCAAAGTAGAATTAAAATTGTTAAATAATAGAGATGTTATAAGCAAAGTCGCCTTTGCCCCACCGGTCGGCGCTGCCCCTCCTTACCCTACCTGCCTGAACATTCTGTCACCACACGCCTACTAAATTTAACTTTCGACAAGATTCACTAGAATTGATTTGCTTCTTATCTCCTCTCATCGAATGGAATAATATTAACTTAAACTTCAGATTTTATCCTCTTGAAAAGAATTAAAATGTTTTTAATTTTTCGCAAAAAGCATTATGAGAACTCTCGCTTTACTCAAATGTAATCAATTAAAAATATATAAAATAATGATAAACAAATTTTGAAAATAATTTTCATCACAGCTACCTGTGCAGCTATCAGTCTCGACAACGTAAAATGACTAATATTGTGTCGAGGCAAGATTGGTATTGAAAAGGATTCAATAATCACAGCTCCAAAAAAAATCGAGAAAAATACCCCTGCAGTCTGACTGTGTCTATCATATGTTTTCGGGGTCTCTGAATTCAAATTCGGGGTCTGCTTAGCTCCATCACGTCAGATTTCGTCCATTACCTCAAAAAACATGAAAATCGCTTATGTAAGGTGAAACATCATTCGTACCTAGGAAAAGTGGTCATATCTTATGTTTTCGAGGTCGCTGAGTACGAATCAGGAGTTTTTGTGGTTCTATGACGTCACGCATCGTCCATAACCTCAAAGAAAAACGGTGAATTGGTAATTTTATGTAAAGCATGTATTTTTTAAATGCACTGCGACAACTCCGAATTCGTACTCAGCGACCTCGAAAACATAGGATATGACCAGTTTTCATAGGTACGAATGATGTTTCACCTTACATCAGCGATTTTCATGTTTTTTGAGGTTATGGATGAAATCTGACGTGATGGGGCTAAACGGATCCCGAATTTGGATTCAGCGACCCCGAAAACATATGATAGACATAGTCAGATTCCAGGGGTACTTTTCTCGATTTTTTTTATGGAGCTGTGTAATTATCACGTCACCACTGAAGAGGAAATTTTCTAATACTTCTCAATGCAAGCCTTCTTACCAGCTGGCTTTCAAATTAGAATTTTAACAAATTAACTGGCTTTTGGAGTTATTTCTAACTACCTGTCCTGCTGTGCCGGACCAAGCGCCAACACTGATTAAAGTTAGAAATATTCAAAATGTTATTTTTTGCGTAACAATAATTTTATAATACATTTCATGATTGCACTGCACTCGTATCACGAAAATGCACATTTGGAGTCATTGAACGGTTTCATATCTTCATTCGTTCTCAAGATAAAGTATTTGTAAATAAATCCTCATAAAAAGTAAATTATTGTATATGTCAGAATTTTGAGAAATGTATTGCATTAAAGAATGTTGAAAGAATTTCTTTGAATTTTTTCAGATTTTTCCTAACGTCGACCGCATTCTGGGAACAGGTGAAAGTCGACGCTTGAAAAAGGAGGCCGAAAAATCCGATTTCTTGGAATGGTTTTCACCCTAACTATTGGAAAACATTTTTTAGAATGAAAGTGATTACATCATTGAATTCGGGAGACTTTAAGTTTTCAGATGCTTTTTATTTAACAATTTAGAGATCTTTTTGCGCGAATTGCAATCAAAAGAAGTACGGGGCCTCGACATTTAGCCCTGACTTTAGACGGGGCATTTAGAAATGCCCACCCTGCTGCAGTTTAAACGCCCATTAGCGTAAAAGCTTGAAATTATGGAGAAATCCGATTTCAGTAGACTTCATTGGATTTTATGTGAAATTTACAGAAAATCGGTTAATTTAACTGAACTTCTTGTAATATCAGTAAAAAACCATATTGCCCGTATTTATACCGAACGTATATACAGGGTGTCTGGCGAGTTATCCTTATCCTTGTAGGGACGGGTAGAACAAAAAAATCATCATGTTTGTCCTAAACTACGCCACAAGACAGATGACTTATGTGAAAACATCTTCGGTAAACGTTAACTGAAATTGAAATCTTACGTAAAGCAGATAATAACTCACGTATATTTAGGACTATAAAAATGTATTTTCTCTCATATGTAATATCGTGCAAAAGTTTCCAGACATCTATTTTTCAATATGTTGAACAAGCAACCTAGTTTTAATAATATTAAACTGGAAAAGGATTTCCTTGCTGATAATTGTGAGATGGAGAGGGAGAGGGCTAGTTGAGAAACAGCAGCGTTGATCGCCTTTCGCCCAATTATCATGTTTAAATTTAAGTAAAATATCAGAATTCATGAACCTTTTCGATTATATTCACATTTATAAAATATTGAAGCGATATAAACATCTGCTTTTGTAGTTATAAATTAAAAATATACAAGTTACGTGAAAAAGAAGGCACTGTGGTTATGTATACCTACACTCGTAAAATAACACGTAAAATAGTAAAATATCGACGTCCAATGAAGGGAGTTTACTACAACAAAAAAAGCAAAAATTCTAAAACTTTTTATAAAATATTTTACGTTAGGCGGGCCACACGCAAAGAGATTTTAAAGGTTATATTTTGACATCGCATGTTAACACGTCCAGTTTGGTTACTTTGACACTTATGAGTCTTTTGTCAAAATTTAAACACAACATTTTGGCGAAAGGCGATCAGGGCCACAGTTTCGCAGTTTCTCCGCTGAGTCAAGTTGGGAACCAACTTCCTATAGGCTGGAATGGCTGGCGGGATATACCCCTGGTGGCGCTGACGATCGCTAGTCTCCATGCACGCAATTTGTCACAAAAGCGGCTCACCTATATACAATTTCAAAGCTCTGTAAGCCCCAAAATACGTATCGGACCCAAAAAGTTTATGGGACTTTTCTACTTACGTATTATTTTTTGTTCTACCCGACCCTACAAGGATAAGGATAAGTCGCGGGACACCCTGTATATATATTATGTTTTTCCTAAATTGTTCGACGTCCAACTTCAACCAGAATTTATAATAGCAATGTTCAACTTAAAGTCAAGAAATAATCATTTAAATCGCCGCAAGTTATTAAGTTTTAATTTTTGAAAAACACAACTCCAACTTTTTATTAGGCTTAATTAAATTAAATAACTTAATTCGTGTTTTTTTTCAAGATTTGAACTGAATTTTATATTTTGAAAAAAATTCATAATATTACATTGACCTAACCCGGTAAAAAGGCTTGCATTGAAAAGTGTTCGAAAATTTCTTGTTCAATGGTGATTTGACAGTTATGAAATCCTTTTCGATACCATTTTTGTCCTAGCGTTTTGAATCCCCATAGCAGTAGAAGTTATCTCTTCATCTGAATACCTTTCTGTACCCAGTGGCGACAACATTTTTCTGTATACATTTGGATACTACAAATCGACCATGAAATAGAACATGTTTAATCCCTTTTTAACTTGCACATTTCAATGTTCTTATTTACTCTTTTTCGAATAATAATGAGGTTAAAAGCACTCAAAAACAAAGTATTAGTGATTTTACGCTGTCAAGATTGATTGACACACAGGTGGCTGTGATGAAAACTAATTTTTTTAAATTTTTTATCATGATAAAGTGATGTATTGTTATGCACAAACATACTAAATTTTGCCAATGTCATGATTCTGAAGCACCTTTTATTAGTTCTAATGCGATAAACGAAAATAGCGTTTTTAATTCATTTCAGGTTACATTTGACAGCTCCGATCAGATTGGATTCTCATTCTCAGATTCTCAGATTCAGATTCTCCAAGGGATTGGAATATAAATATTTTCGCTGCTAATCAGGGATTCAAAAAATAAGGACAGAAACGGTATTCGTAGGTATTAAAATGTTTAATACTTTTGAATGCAAGCCTACTTACCGGGAACCTATTTCTATATTTTTAATTTCATTCTTGGGTTATCCGTCAAATCAATATGACAAAGACAGTCAGACACTCTCCAAGACGTCATAATCATATAATTTAAACTAGTCACCTGTTCCTTTTTTAATAACGTCATTGTCCGAGGTTGTGTTACCTCGATTACACTATCTACCAAATCTTATATGAAAGTGTTGAAAATTAAACATTTTTATTTATAAATAAATTGAATTTATTACAATGTTTTTAATTCGTAAGCTGAAAAAAATGGCATAATGAAAAAGTTTTAAGTATACAAATTTCTCATCAGAAGTGCTTAATGTGCAACGATTTAACTGAGAAGATTTTAGTAATAAAGAGTTCCAAATTAAGCCACGTACCTTCCAACAATTTTTTAATACTCATAATTGGGGAATTATTTCAGGATTTCTAAAATGCTCACATATAAACTGAAATATAAATAATTATTTAGGCAAATAATAAAAGAAAAAAATAAGGTTATGCAAAATCTATTAATAAAAATCTGTCCGCTGCGCGGATACATTCTCATTGCGCGCTAGGCGCACGGCTAGCCTCGTCCGCAAGTTTGAGCGCGCCAAGGGCGCGCGACTTTTGGTTCTCGCCCTTCGCGCTCGATAATATATTTATCTCGCGCTGCGCGCTCGATCTGCGTACTTCCCCCATATTTGTGCACAGACCTTTCAAAGTTAAAGGTCAAAGCATCGACGACTGTAATTTAGTGATTGTGAATTCTCTTTTGTTAAAGCCCCTTCGGCTTTAACGAACACATTCTCATCACGTGTTTCGTGCTTCGCACTCGATTTTCTCCAACATGCGAACTTTTCTACATTGGGTTCAACACTATTATATCAAGTATATATTATATTTATTTTTGTACCTCAGCATGGGATTGATAATTCAGATATTGCAACATAAAGTGCAAATTTTATTTATCATGATAAGTTTAATATTTGCTTCTTATTTTGCATTACATTTTATTCTCAATTGTCTTGTTTTTATAATTCAAAAAAGTGCGCATCCTATAAAAAACAATTTTGTTATTAAACATTTTATTGCAACTTGTGTGGTTTTTCCACATATTTATCTTTATTTTCAATTTTATTTTTTACGATTTAAACCAAAAATACGCATCCCAGCGTAAAGTGGTTCTGTAAGCAAATTTTTATAACAAAAGTTTATAACAAATTTGTAGACCATTTTTGGTAAAAAAAACTGTTGTCTGTTGATTTTTTTCCGCCTGTTGTGTGGTTCATCCAAAATTTTAATTTTTGTATTTTCAATGCTATTTAAAAGTTTATTTAAAATAATAAATGTAAAATAATAAATGTAATGCATTTAAAAGTGATTCCTAATCAATTTGTGGATCTCTCTTAAATGCAAAATTTTGGTCTATTCATCTTTTTACGTACTTTGCGTCGTTTTTCCAAAGATTTAATTTTTCTATTTTTAATGCTATTTTTACGAATAAAACAACACATATGCATCTTATCAAAAAGTGATTCATGACGGATTTGTAGATCTTTTTCATATGCACAATTTTTTATTCTTCCTCTTTTTTCATATCTTGCATAGTTAGACCGCAAAATTGGATTTTTGATTTTTCGTTATTTTTTGTGCGATCAAAATTTTAATTTTAGATTTTTATCAAAATTCAAAAAGTTGTTATGCTAGTATTTTAGCACGGTCGAAAAGCAACCTTTTTCTCCTCTTGACTTTTTTTCATATCGTGCGTTTTTTGGCTCAAAATGTTCATTTTCGTTTCTTTTTTTGGAATTTTGTAAATGCTACACCTCCAGTATCTTTCATTTTATCACAAAAAGTCATGTGGATAAGTTATTTGTATTTTTGAGTACTACGAACATCCGTACATAGAGTTTTTAAATTTGAAAAAAAGTGGTCTCAAAAATTTTGAAAACGCGCTCACTTTTTGAATTTTTAGCCAAAATGGCTAGCTAACGAAGTTGACCTTCTGTTTAGGACACTTTAATTGTATACCAAAGCCCGAACAAATCTGTGAATTCTTTCGAAAGTTATCTTCCTACAAAATAAAAATCTACATACATACACCCACACAAATGCATACACACAGGCAATCAGACGCATTCGCGGAAACCTGTTATTGGGTTCCGAATGTTTCAAAACGTGGACATTTGACAAAAACGGAGGGGGTCAAATTATACACAAATCTGATACCTTCTCTGATGAGAATATAAAAAATATTTAAGAAGTGATATAGTTCCTTAAGTTTATTTTTCATTTGGTCCAGTGTGTAGAGCACTTTTTGCGATAGAGAAAATAATTGAGATACCTAGTTTTTGCTATATAATTGAAACTAACTATTGCTTTTGTTTATCTTTCTATGAGAAAACTACAATACAAATATAAAAACACGAGTTAGGGATAAAATGTATTAATATTTTCTTCACTAAACGATATTAGACATTTTCTTATTTTGGAAAGATTCTTCTCGTGAAACCATTTTTATTGCTAGCAATAATAAAGTCGAGATGATCGGTAAAGATAGAAATGTCAGCAGTTTATGTCGTTTCAACCATTTCTTTTTATGTTTCTAATGAGCCTATTCCACTTTTAGATTTTATTGCACTCGGATAGTATTGGCTTTTAAATCCTCTTGAAAATATATCTGCAAACTTGTTAACCTCACAGTGTAAAAGGGGTTAGAAAGTGCATTTTTTTGTGAACGCTTTTAATTTATTAATAAGTAGCGAGAATTTAATTAAATTTGGATGTAGAATTGATCACGCAATTAGTATAGCAATACATAGGGTATCCCAGAATAAAGTGTACGGACTTATATAGCTGTATAAAAATAAAAATAAAATAAATTGAAAATTCCTTTTCCAAAAATCAGTTGAAGTTTTAGTTTTTGAGTTATAAGATATTTAAGCTGGATCAATCAGGAGCGCCATATAAGCGAGTGCAGAGGTGGGGTTAGCGACGGAGAACTCTACGTTTGATTCCCGCTCATGCACACACGACTGTGTATACAGCGCTCCCGATTGGCCTACCTTAAATATTTTATAACTCAAAAACTAAAACTTCAACTGATTTTTGAAAAAGGAATTTTCGATTTATTCTTTTTGTTTTTATACAGCTATATAAGTCCGGACACTTGAGCCTGGGGCACCCTGTATAAGTAAGTATTCATTATTATTATGCCATCAAGCCAAATTCCTTTCAGCGCAAGCATAATTCATCCGGTCTAGCCTCGATATTCTACCGGGGATCAAGGAATTTATACGATTAAAGTAAGGAAGCCTTGTGTAGGAGAAGAGATACATTTGAGATCAATCTGAAATTCCTGTGTTGCTTATTCAAACAGCACTTTCGTTCCGCAACATCGCTCCGAAATGGGTGGCTGATCAATCTCTCTAGCAGTCACTCCAGGCGGGGAGCTTCACAAAATCATTATGCGTCAGAGTTCACATAAAAATACACAAACTGAGAAAGAAACTCATAGTAAGATCAGTACCCTTTAATTCAAGCACAACCATTAAGCAAAGCTCTCCACGTGGGCCAATGTGTATCCAAGATCGTTCATTGTAGGCGTATATGATTCCATTGACACTCTTCGTCACACAGTTCTTAACAGTTTCTATCCACGCCTCTCTGTTCTGGCATACAACTTTTTCTTTCTCTTCATCCATACATATTTTCATGCAAATTAGAAATTTTATTAAAAAGTCAATCTTCAAATCTAAATATAGTAACTGTAAATCGTCTTACTCTGATTGAATAATAAAACTGCAGATGGCTCTGATTCTCTACTGCAAGGAGCTTCTTGAGCTATATACTTATTGCAATCGAAGCTGACAGAATAAACTATCTAACTGAATCAATACTGAGAAATGTAACTACCATTATACTTGCTACCACAAATGTCAATAAGGGTACTATGCGCCTGATTATGTACTCATAATAAATCAGACCACCGTTTCTAATCGATACCTGTCACTTATAAATAATGCAAAAATAACTTTCGTCTATCACTCATATAAATATAAAAATATATAAATACAGTACAATATATTTTTAAATGCACACAATTACTTTTCAGTTTCAAAATGACAAACTTTAATAATCAAACTAAGATAGGTACTGCAAATAATATCACAGTTATTGATTGAACTTGTGTATTTTTTTATAAACATTCAATAATAATTAATTTTAAATTGGCAAAACCAGGGTGCTCATGAAACGAGGAGAATATAACCAAATGCAAAAACTAAATCACTCAAAATCTGGACATTAACAAGCATTCTTCGTGTGCCAGTGTATCAGTATAATTAACTCCTGGCAAATATTTGAAGTCCAAACAAAGCAATATGCCTGTGTTGTACGAGTATATTAGTTTTAACGGCTTCGTGTACACTCTTCGAGACAATTACTTCATCGATTTGCAAATGTTAAGGGAAGAGGAACAAAAGAAACTAAGTGAAATCTAGCATCATAGTTCAATATTAATTTTTGAAAGACTTTGCATCTACAATTTTTAACATAAGTTTTTTAAGAAGATACCTTTAAATACGACTATAGTAATGTAAATATGTCTATTAACAAGAAGACGATCAGGCTTGGTTTTTTGTTTTGATTCAAACTTTTTTAATGAAAGGTAATTACTAAAAGACTTATTCGTTTAAAACAGACAGGATGCAATATTTAGTCAGTTTCGAGAAAAACTTCATATGGCTTGCAAGAAAAAATCTTTCAACGGCCCGTTTAGATCACCCAGAACCGATCTGGTCTTACAGGCGGATGGTTGGGACTTCAAATTTCAATTTCATTAAATTTAACCTATTTCTGTTCAGTTTTTAACATTTTTTATCGACAGAAAAACCAAGTCTGACTGTTTCCTTTTAAGTATTTTTTCAGTACATGAAAGGCATCCACAGTTCTTCGGTATGTACAGGGATTTAAAAGGATAATATACTAAATTATTCCATCAAATGTGTTCTATACGAAAAATTTTTTTCGAATAGACCAATAATATTCATTCTTGATTTAGCTACAAGTATTATTAAAATCGAACCAACGATATTATTGGAAATTTATAATTGATTCTACAGTTTACAGATTTTGAATCTAGGTTACCGTTGACTGTATCAAAAATAAAAATTACATTATTCCAATATATTTTAGTTTTATTGAATTTAAATTTTGTGTGTACAAAATAACTTTCTGACAGGTCGCCAAGCCTAATGTTTGAGAAAAACAAGTTATTAAAACAATTTTTTGCTTCTCTTAAGAGTTTTCTGATTCCCTCTAGGTACCTGTCCCTAATGAATATATTGTCCAGAGATATATAATAATAGATTAATAATAATATATTTAATGATAGATCAATTATAGAAATTAATTCATCAATTCATTAATTAAGTTTATTATTTATCTAATAATAGATTTTGAAACGTCGATAATAAGATCGTTCCCCTAATAATTGTGTTGGGAAAATTAGTTGAGATAAGAAACTATAGAGTAACGGAACCAATTACCGAAGGAGAACCATTAGTCGAGGAAACAGTTGAATACTTCTAACCCAAAACTTATATATGTTTTTTTTAGTAGAAGTCATTAAATGAGCCTCAGTTAACCTTCTGAATCATAAACGCCAATCGTGCGTATAAAAATAGTGAAAATAGACAGATTTTACCTTCGACCTCGGACAATAGGATCCCCATCATTAATTTATTTCGTTACCCTTAGGTGGTAGCATGTTTAAATAGCATGGAAAAAAGAGGGGATGTTTTTTAAGGTTCCTATATTAGAAAAAGCTTAGTTAAAAATGAAAAAATTACTAACCATTTTAGAGTGTAGAATGAGTTGTTAAAGAGGCTACATCTAAAAAAATATATCGGGCTAAGTTGGAACACACCCTTACCCCTTTTCCAGTAGCCTTTTTGGCATTATATGAAAAGTGGAAATACAACCATATCCAATTTCCAGTAACCTTTCTTTGCATTGTGTACGACGTGAAAATACAAACCACATCCTATTTCTAGTATTCCCCTTTCACCCCGAAGGCTAGAAAAAAGGCAGTTTTCGGGGGTAGCATTTTTGTTGCACGGGCCATACTGGAAAAAGGGTAGGCGTGAGTGGAAACATAACTCTACCCCAGTTTCAGGAGTTCAGATCAGTGTTTTTATTGTTTGTAAGCATTGCAAATATTTAATAAATTTCTTCGAAAAATTCCTTTTCATAAAAATAAATATATAGAATCAAACAATTTTGTATTTTAATTTGAAAATTAGTTAAAAATTATTAGATGTTAATTAGTTTAATTAGACAAGTATAGAGGAAATAATTCAAGATATCAGTCTGCCAGGATAAAATTAAATAAAAGAAAATTAGTGAAATCTTGAAATTAATGATGGAATTTTGAAATTCGTATAGGTGAATAATTGTAAATTATTATGGTAATAGTAGAGTACATGCAAATAATTATAAATCGGAAGCACTGAAATTTATTCCGCACTTATGTATATTGTGCACTAGAAGATATGAAATGAAAAACATATTTAAAAGAAAATGTCGAATACGTTAGGCATAAAAAAGTCACTTTAACACATTCATGCCCAGCTTTTTATCTGTATTTAATGTTTTAAATAAAATTTTAATAGTTAAATGAAATTATTTGATTAAGTTATCATTTCCAAAATATATTTAAACATATTTTTAAATAAATAACTCAAATCTCATATACACCATAAAGAAAGCTGGGCGGTAACGACCCACTGGACATAAATGGGCTAATTCAGAAAAAGCTGGATATTTGTACATTAATAGTATATTCAATCCTAAATTATAAATTTGGTAGTGAAATTTAATATTAAAATTAATGATTCCATAAATTTAAGAATAAAATTTTGCATTTGAAAATATTCAATAAAAATAAATAATACCAGTCAGCGTATTCGACAGGGTTTACAACTCTCAAAATCATATCTATAAGTGGATGGGGGCGGGAAAACATTCACAATAACGTACATAAGGAAGTATAATTTTACCATTTAATATCATATAAACATTACATTATACCACTAAGGGGGGGGGGGATATGGTTTTAAAGGCGAAAAAAACGCATATTTTCAAGAATTTTGTTTGGAGATATGAGTAATGCTGATTTAATAATTTAAATTTGATGTTGTAGGGCTGCATCTGAAGAATCTTTTGACAAATTTGCAATAAAAAACATTTAAAAGGAACCCCGTGATAGCGAATCTCCCGAGACGCCTCGAAAAAAAGTTGTTGCGCCGTGAACATCATAACTTTATACTTGATCATCTGAAAAAGAATGCATTTAAAAGGTGATATGGTCATTGTAAAATAAAAACAAATTTAAAAAAAAC
>CAKNWT010313134.1:0-24687 GCA_932066315.1 Andricus coriarius | reverse complement strand
AACCTTAGAAACCCTACGAAATATTATTAAATCCCGTGAAATTCTATGAGATCTGGGATATTTCCCGAAATTTTAGAAAAATTATTAAAATACCTTGAGAGCTTTAAAACCCCTGAAAACCATTGAAATCCTCGGAAGTCTTATAAAATCCTGTGAAATCTTTTGAAATATCTTAAAACCTTCTAGATCCTGTAAAATCGTTCCATATCTTCTGAAATTCTAGAAAATTATTTACCCTAAAATACTGCAAGCTTTGAAATCCCTTTGAATTAATTAGATTAATACGAAATTCCTTAGAATCTTTTAAAATTCCCTAACATATTTCAAATTAAAAGCTCTTAAAAAAAACCTGAAATGTTTCAAAAGAATTCAAGATAATTCAGATACAGGTATAGATCTGAATTGAATAGTAAGTTAATTTATTGAGAGAAAAGTGACCTTATTATTAAAAGTTTTATAATGGGTTACACATAGGGTAGAATAGAGACCAAATCTTGAAAATAGGGTACTTAAGGGACCTCAACAGAATATAGGGCACAATAGGGGATATAGGGATCGGTCTGTGAGGCCTGTTCATAGTTAAACCGATCCCTTGACTGTCATGTGATTCGCTTCTCGAAAACTAAGGGACATCCCATTTTGATGAGGGTTTTTTCAGAAATTCAGTTTCAAAATTATTTTTCGACAAATCCAAGAAGTTTTTGAAATTTTTTTGCCCATAAAATATTTTTTCAAAACTGCCTCCTATTAGGAATAATTTTTAAAAAAAAGACCTTAATATCAATAAAATCACCATTGTTATGAAAGTTTAAGAAAAAAAGGACCAAAATTTTTAATTTTTAATATCTCCTAAGTTTTTTTTATTTTTTCAAAAATTATTTTAGGGTTTTTCTTTCAACACCTGAAAGAACCGATACTAGAATTCTCACCAAAATTACTAACAATAGCAGAAATTATATAGATGATTTTACATGGAATTGCTCAAATGAGAATATTAGAAAGTGGTTGGACGAAAGACAGAAGGGAAAGTACAACAAATGCAAGCGCAAAAGAAAGTCGATAATGGAATTATACGTAGACTTTTTTCAAGAAATCTATTTACTCGCATTAACACCCTTCGGTTGATGAAAGCAATATTTTACAACCTCTTTTTCCTCTCCTTTCTTGCCCTGTGCCATCGTCGCTTCCAATTTATGAGTAAATTTTAAATTGGAGTGCAGTTGAACTCACTACTGCCTGGAAAAGAACTGAGAACGACCGCACTAAAACGGCGGAAGTCAATCGTACTGGAAGGAAAGGAACCGTATATTTTGTTCAATACGCCACCACATCCCTACTTCATTCGTACTACAACCACTTGTAAAATTCATACAATCGAACAATCAAGTTTCGAACAGTTGGATGAAGTTATTCTTAAGATCGCATACCCTTATTTTTAAAAGTTTTATTCATTATATCCAATTATAAATCCATAACAATATTACATTCTTATCATAATGAGAAGGCATTAGTCTTATGCGATAACTGACTAACGCGGATTTCCTTGAATCTCCACGTTTCAAAACCCCTTAAACCCGAAAAAAAGAGGTTTTAGGATGATGTCTGTCGTCGTAGTTGTCGTCGTCCTCGTCTTCTGTATACCGGATAACTTTTGAGAGACTAATCAAATAGTTGCGCTTTGGCACACGTTTTTAGGGGCCAAAAATAAAGGTCGAGTTCGTTAACCAGCATTTTTCAACTAACGGTTCTAGTTTTAACCACAAAAAAAAAATCAAAAATCAAAAATTCCAGTTTGCGGAAAGCTGTGAAGAAAATGAATCCACAAAAATGGTTCAACCGAAAAAGATCTACCAATTTATTACAGAATAATTTTTTGGAAGAACGCGTAGTTTTTATTTTAATCGTCGAAAAAGAATTAAAAGTATAAAAATTAAGTTTATGGAAAGACGACAGAACATACAATATAATTTCAATTGAAACATTTTTTGCCCAAATTATGTTTGGGGCAGAATACAAGTGTTATGAGTACAATGTAAAGTGTTCCAACCCAATTTTTTTCTTTTGATCAGGTTGAAACTTGACTGAATCATAGGCTTAGTGGACCTATATTAAATCACCGAAACAGAGGTTCATTTATCAATCGGTTGTCAATATACAGGGGCCTGAAGTTTTCACTTTTTCAGGTGCTTGTTCACATTTACGTTAGTGTAACTTCTTCTAGGATTATCCGATTGTACTTTCATTATAGCGTTTTTGAAAGCTCTTTTCATGTCATTTAAGACTATCATAACAATTTTTTTTTCATATCTGGTCGGCACAGTCACGGGCGCTTTTTTCTGTCAACACTCAGAACCGCATATACATATAGTCTCTGAACCCAGCACAGTTTATGCCTAGAGAGGCACGATGTAAACTATTTCTGAATATCCGAGCATATTGACCACCAAGAGAAGCTCAGGGGAGCTGGGGGCAGAAACAGTCAAGCGTGAAGCCGGCGAAAGATCGGTCAGCATAAAATGACGAGATGAGTGTATAAAGCTAAGACAATGAAATGAGACAATGAATACATTTTTCCGAGTAGCTGCGAATAAAGATTAATGCCAAATGATGAACAAATAATAAAGTAATTATGAACAACAAATTTTTTAATTTATTTTGTGATATCTAAATAAGCAGTTCTAAGCCGAGGTACAGATATTATTATAATATACATTTAATATAATAGAGTTCAACATAATATAGAAAATTTCGCGTCTTGGATACATTTCAATTGAGAGTGAAGCACGAGCTAACGATGATAATGTGTTCGTTAAAACCGAAGGAGTTCTAAGCAAAGAGGATTGACAATCACCAAATTACAGTTTTCGATGGTTTTACCTTTATTTTGAAGGTTCTGAACACAAATGTACGGGGAAAACCAAGACCGTGCGTGAAGCTCGAGACCTGCCAGACGCGAGCGATTCGAGACGCGCGCGCAGCGCCCAATGAGAATAAAGGGAGGCTGAAAAGGCGTATATTAATCATATATGGACATTTCCATGATAGTTTGCCCCTTGGCGTTTTATTTTCATTCCTAACAAAAATATTACTTTTTAATTTCATAGTAAAATACAATCTCTGATCTACTATATTTAAATGTGCTTTTTTAAAAAATGTTCATAAGTACTTTTTGCGTTAAAGAAGAGAAACCCGGTGTAATTATTCATATAATTCTTAAAATGAATTTAGTGCCTTACATCATTTCATGCAGTGTAGCATGGTAATTTTTCTTCAGGTAAAGAGGCAGGCTGGCCCTCCCTCACTACACTGATAGAAATAATAATGTTGATTTAACCATATCATCGTTGGTTGAAAAATTACGAGTATATTTATAATATAATACGTGTACTTCAATGATAAAGAGTAGGAAATGCACTTACTGAAATATGGTAAATACAAGTTACTTATATTTGTGGTACAAAAATGTAATATTTGTGTTGCTATTGTATGAAATGTGTAATTCTATTAAACATTTGCTTGAGGGAACTATCTCTGAAATGTTGTCGTTTAGCAATACCCTTTGTATGACTGATTTACCCGACTCGCTTTGTTTAGTTCACAACAGGCCCATCTTGATCGCGCCTGCGCGTCTACTTTCGTAAGCAACAAGAATCGGATGGCCAAAACAGACATACTGTATGGCTGTATCTATACCAGCAATAAAATAGAGCTAATTTAATCATAAATATTGTTGTACCACTTATTCATTTCTATCAGTGTACCTGCCGTTCCTTGCCGAAAAGTACCTTATGTCATTGGCATGGTAATTTTTTCGATGGATGTGTGGTGAAAAATATTATTTAAAATATCTGTTTACCCTATTTTATTAAGAAATTTTATTTATGCATTCATTATATGAAGTTACTCCGTCTATGGTATTTTCCGTGAGCCTTCTTCCTTCGTTGATGGGCTCTTCATTCTTCATTTGTGTCGTCAAGAATTTTGGTAAAATAAAGAAAGACACAGCATCATGACTCACTGTGAAGTAGAAGCTTATTGTTAAAAATATCTAACACCATTTTATTACATATTAATTAATTACATTCAATTACTTCGATTAAATTTTTTTAGGTTTGAAAATAGTGTAACAGAAAGAAAGTTAATTGTATATTTAGTTTTCCATTACTGATAGGATATAAATTTTACTTACCAAAACTTATTTAGAATTGGGAAGTTATTTTTTTGTAGCACTTTCTTCTTTTCTCTGTATATGACAGTCCTCGCTAGCTTGGACTCAACATTATTGGATAATTGACCACTTTCTTCGAACGTGAAGCTTTCACTTCTAGATTATTTTTTTACATCAACCACTCTTTGTAAAATGTTATGAGGAACAGTGTGAACGGATCAGATTAAGTGATTCCAGAAGAACAGCCTTTTGCATCTGGTTCGCGATGGACTGAGCGTGACGGTGGTAAGCCGGAATCTTGTTGAGTTGGCTGAGAAATAAAACTTTCACACCTTCAAGGCAGCCGATTATGAGAACCACAATATGGACTTGGTAACCTTGGTACAGCCTGCTAAGCTCGAAAAGAAGGGATGGATATTTGGCCCGTTTCTCTTCCTCCTTTTCCGTGGTATTAGCATTGGCTGGTGCTGAGAATTCAATCACGTAAATGATCCTAGTATTCAGATCTTGTAGGACTTTGTAGAATTCGTAGTTTTGGCACTGATACGTTAAGAGGTTCAGAATGAGAAATTCCAGTAGATCTTACACCAGTCGTTCTCCACAACGGACTCCAGTTCCCCCTGTACGTATGGCAAGACGGGCATTACATCAATACCATAAAAGGGGCGTAGATGGTAATACACCACTTTTAGAGGTTCCTTGTGTCTCTCTATGTGCCCGTAGTGTGCATACTTTGAGCATCCACTGAGAACATGTCCAAGTGTTTCTGGCTATTGCTTGTACGCTCGTCAGTTGGTATCGCCTACATGTACATTGATTATGCCCTTATATTAACCTGAGGTGTCTATAACGCCGTCTTGAAAGTCAAAAAGCTATCCTTAAGTCTACGATCTTAATCCAGCACAATTGAGAAACATGTGAGACAGACCTGTCGATAACGCTTGACTACATACATTGCCGTAGAATTTACCATTAAGGGGCTTGTGAGAATGTTTTTAGTAGAAGCAAATGTTCTGCTTCCTGAGCACGACTTCTGAGCACCAAATGTGTTTGTGATGCTAGGCCATGTGCAGTGTCACTAGACTCATATGGGAGACCAAGCTCATCTGCGGCCGTATATGCAGTACGGTATAGAAACACCGCAGCATTGACGACTTCATGTTGATGTACGAGTCGCATTAGAGAATCTGTGCTATTCAGAACTGAGCAGGCTATAGCCAGAACCGTTCTTCGATGAAGACACTCCAAGCTCAGCAAACCTCTGCCCTCTTTATCTCGAAGGAATTATATTCGAGATACAGAAAATCTAGATTGATGACTTCGATGGATTGTCATCATCTTGCTTCTGCTTCGGTCAAGTTGCTTCAACCCTTCGACGTTCCATTTTACTGCGCCAAACGTGTAGAGCTGTATAGGAACGGCCAGCATATTGATCGAGATATTAAAAGATTCCACAAACAGCTGCTGGACAAAAAATGCACGGAAACTTTCACAGAAATGTAGAAGATCTGTTCTTGTAGAAGCAGCAAACTTTTGCTTTCCTCAGATCATTAGGACGTAATTAAGATACAGAGGGTTTAATTGTTGCATTCCAGGACGGTGTCATTTCAACTTTAGTATACTGCATCCGCATTTTACGCCAAGAAGTTCCAGCAATAGGTGCAGAGCGTGTCATGCACACGCTGAGTACTTAGAACACATGCGGCACAGGTGTCCCACTCTCGCAGGACCGATGTATTTCAACAGACATAATGCGGTCTTAAGAGTGCTTTACTAACATCTTTGTCGCTCTTGCAGTGTTCGCCGCTACTGGAATGCCGTAATGCCGTTTCTGGAACTACGACTTTCGGAAACTTTTTCGGACAGCAGTATCCATTGCACACTCGAGGCCTGACATCATTGACACTGCCAAGGAGAAGAAGAGGAACGAAAGGTATCAACACCCTAGAAGGGAATCGCAGCGAATGTACCCAAAATATTGGGACACAGTAGTTTTCCTTGTGATCGGTGTTTTCGGAGGTGCGAAAATGTCACTGGTTCGTAACCTTACAGCCATATCCGCGTGCCAAAAATATGACAACGCACTTGCGAGATGGATGCAGAAAGCTGTCATCCTTCGGCTGCTTCGTGTCCTCAAGATATACTAGGGTTTCGCCGGCCTGTCGTTGTGATTTTGTCGTGCTTAGTAAACACCCATCTCACGTTCGTGGTGTCATACCCATATGTGTGATTAACCGCGGTTCTGCTGAAAGACAGTGTGATTTCCATAGATGGAAGTTGCTCCTAGTGGGACCCTGCTAGTAGAAATAATACGGCATTGACAGTTCTTTATTACCATCTTTGTCACTCTTACGGGATTAGACCCGATACCGACCCGCCAATCGCTCCTATGGATGGTTTGACGGACAAGTCTTTAATTATGTATTAATGATATAATACATAGTTAAGTGGTATTCTCATTTATGAGTGGTCGAATCAACTTAGGGATGCCTTGCTAGACTGCTACGATGTCAGCATTATACCTGTTCGAACGCAGAGGCTTCACCCAACCGCTGCATGAACAAGCCGCAGATGAATTAAAGGAAGCGACATTAAGACCAACCGCGGAAATTAAGCACCCAATAAGAGATGTTAGCGGTTCCAGGACAAGTAGGGACATCAACATCCAGGTTGCTCCTGAGCCCCAAGATTTGGCTAAAATAGATGCCTCGCTTCGTGGAGATAACTCGGAGGAGTCTGACTTATATAACATCGATTGCTTAGTTTATGGTGCACCGAGAACTTTGGTTAATTCAAATCGAAGAGTGAAATGACGATGGATCAAAAGACCGAAAGACGCCTGCATCAACTGAACAAAAAGATTAGATGGGCAAGAGGGAATGTTTCCCATTTTCAGTGTAATTGCCTAAATAACATCTTTTAGATTGTTCACGGAATGGGTCCGAAATTTCGCCCACGATCTAAGAATCTACAATCAAGCAGCACATCGTTGACAAATTACGGGTGTTATTTGACGCTGGAATTAAAGGAAAACACTAAAAATATCAATCCCTTCAAGTAGCTTTGCGTCAGCCTCATAACATCTGAGGAGGCATGTCCATCAGCCACTCTCAAAGAGGCAAATAATGCATTTACGAGTACGAAAAACTTCGTCGCTACAAGACCAGATGGTATCAAGAACTTCTGGTGGAAGAAGTTTACTTCTACACTCCATCATCTGACCCCGCATATCCACTTCATATTTAAAGTCGAAGACGCCCATTTTGCAGTGGTTGATGTTAGGATCCACTATACTCCGAAGAAAGGCGTATCAGGCTGCCGAGAGAACCTGCTAATGGACAGGTGCGTCTAAAAAGACGTGCCAGTTCACCAGCGCTGCCAACCAATGGCCTGAATTGACTACAACGAAGAATGTCACTTTTCAGAGCAGAGTTTATCAGGGCGACACCATGAGCCATCAGCTCTTCGGCAAGGGGTACACAGGAGAGATTGGTGTAGACTTTCGATTGGACAAGTGTGCCAAGATTAATCTTAAGCGAGGACAAATTACTGGGGTTTATGGGGACCTTGAGTTTATGGATATAAGTGTTATTACATATCTTGAGACTAAAGAGACCTATACGTACCTTAGTCTGCCTCAGAGCTGAATTTTGGACATAAAATCAGTGAAGGAGTCTCTGCAAAGCAGATGCAAGCGTCTCCTTCGACAGATGTGGTTTTCCAATCTGTCGGCGTTAACAAGGTATCTGCGACCAACATGCTTGCCATCCTGGTCTACTCATTTGTGGTTGTTCCATGGACGAAGCCTGACCTTACGGCCCTTGATATTGCCATGCGTGAGATCATGCATGTACATTCGGCTTGCGTATCAATGCATCCATTCCGCGCTTATAAATCCCACGCCGTCAAGGCGGGTGTGGACTTCTAAATCTCCACTGTTTTCATAACCGAATTATTCTGTGTACAGCTTACACCGTTGCAAATGGAAGAGATCCTCCCCTACAATTGGTCAGAAAAGACGGGATGATAGCAAAAGTGCATTTCTTTACGAAGCCGCGGAGTAGGCGGCCGAGACTCTTGGCCTTAATTTTAACATCAGAAGTGAGAAAAGTGCATTACTCTATCTAGATGCCTCATATATAAAAGCCCAAGTAAAGAAAGCAGAGAAAGGAGAAGGAGCTAACTTTTGCTTTCCTCATATCAACAGGACCTAATTCCGTTACAGAGTTGCCTTTTCGAGTGCCAGGACTGTGTTATTCCTACCTTGGCATACCGTAACCGCATTTTACGTCAATGAGTTCGCAGCGATATGTGCAGAGCGTGTCATGCACACGATGAAAACACGCCTAGAACACATACTATCCAGGTGTCCTTCTCACGCGGGAACAAAGTATCTCTACAGATATAATGGGATCCTAAGAGTCAGTTCTGGCCGACTACAACATCACTTCCAAGCTGAAAGGAAAATAACATAGGTTTACATACCTTAAAATGGAGCTGCAGCGACTATATACAACATATTCAGGTAAAAGAATTGTCCTTTTGATCGTTGCTCTCGAAAGTGCGAAACTATCACTGGTTTCTAACCTCAAACCTATACCCGCGTGCTAAAAACATTCCGAGGCACTTGCGAGATGGATGCAGAAAGCTGTCATTCTTGGGTAGCTACGGGTTTTTAACACACTTGAGGATTTCATTGGCTTGTCATTGTGATTTCGTCGTGTCCTGTGGTCACCCATCTCGCGGTCTTCAGGCGTGGCCTGATAGCTTCGAAATTCGATTTGAAAGACTTTCAAACTGCCCAGTTCGAAAAGAACTTTCTTCGAACTGACTGAATGAGTCGAAGGTGATTCCAAAGACTTTCGATCTACTGAATTCGAATCGGTTTTCTTTCGATTTGAACTTCACACCTCGAATGTTGATTCAAAGACTTTCGAATTGTCTTTTCCGAACCGGGTTTCTTCTGAACCGAACTGAAGGCATGTAAAGTCGATTCGAAAGACTTTCGAACTGTCCAGTTCGAATGTTTTTTTTTTTACTCGGACTGAGTTAATCGAAAGTCTTTCAAATCGGCTTCCAACGCGCCTTAAATTGTGCATCAGTTCGGTTCGAATCATTTTGCACAGTCCTAGTGCAGACCTTTCGTGAAGAGGGAAAAACTATGTGACGTATGCCGAGTACCGATTGCCACGTTAAACTATTTAAGCAGGCGCATTTTCATTGGATTTTCTAATTGATTTTCACATTTTCTAAGGTGATTCCCTTATTTTATTTTGTTTATCACTGAGCTCACTTAGAAGGACACTCAAAAACATGTTCTATGGGACTAGTGTAAAGAAAGGCGGGATGGGATAATCTCACCCACGCTTTTTACATGGATTACCTGAAAGTGTACGCCAGCTTAAGGATATTTTTGCGGAAATTAATCGCCACAATCCTGCAATTTTTTAACGACATTCATATAGAACTTGGACTGGGTAAGTGCACAGAACTTTACTTAGAACGGCGAGTGGCGAACATGGAGCTGGGACTTGACAACAAGACCATAAATGCCATCAAGACCTACTTATTTCCGTAGCTCACCTAATCTTCAGGGCTCACTGTGTGGTTTAACAGTTAACCAAATAATTTACGTAGAACGAATCGCGTGCGAACGACTAAATAACGAATGCAACACAAATACTTGGTAAGGGAAGGAATAGTTCTACCACGTTACGCGGGGGGCAGAAGCATGCTGGATATTCCTCAATTGAAGGGTCGGGGAACAAAAGGGACTATTCCACAAATTTTTCGAAATTGACTTTCACACATTTTTGGACTCTTCAACCAAACGCCGTTTCGAGGATGCAGACTAAAAAAACTAAAAAAATGTATACTCTCTCCTCCCCTGCGTCACCTGTACACCTCTCTAACACATGCAACCATGTTTTCTGCTCATGCATACATACTCTACACAGATTCTCTTCTTCATTGACCCAATACCTACATGCTCTTACACGCTCTCCCATTCTGAATCTCACCAATCTATTCCATTTGATCTCCTTTTCAATCTTCTTCAGTTACTCTAGTTCCCCCTGTCTCTTAACCATTCTATACCAGCTGCTGTACCTCGAATCTGCTAATTTTTCCCATCTTTCCTCCCCTAGCCTTGTCTTCATATTTTCCTCTATTTCCTTATACCACATTTAAACCTCATTTCATATATCTCATTTTCGCATTTTGAACACCCCACGTTACCCCTTCTCTCTTTTTTTCAAAACCTCCCGAGCACATACTTGTGCAATTTTGCTTCCCTCCTAAGTTACATGCTCTTTTCACTTGCCTGACCACCATTTTTTCTCGTCCTATTTCTTCCCTTATCATACCCATCCCCAAATTTCTACTCCATAGCTTAACACTGACTATACTAAAACAACAAAAATCCACACTCTGATCCTCCAGTCGTCCTCGAACCTTCTTTTTCCTATACCCCATAATTGTCCCATTACTTTGCTCGCGCATTCTAATTTCTTTCTCACCTGCAGTTCGCTTTCTCCTCTCGTTTAGAACCAAAATCCTAGGTAGCAAAACTCCTCCACCAACTCCACCACTGCTTTATTTATCTTCCATTCGTACTCTACTCTACCCTTTTTGTTTCTAAAATACATCATCTTAGTCTTGTTTACATTCACTGTTAAACCCTTTTCTCTCACATAGTCTTCGAACACTCTCATCATCAGGTTCATACCTCTTTCATCATCTGCTATTAGAACTACCTCATCGGCATATGCTGGTGAGTACACTTTGCCTGTTCCTAAAGTTGTCCCCCCTTTCTCTTTCCTCTCCAACTTCTCCTTCAAATCTGCCAGAAGAATACTAAACAGAAGTGGGCCAAATGGGCACCCTTGCCTGAGCCCCCTTCCTGTCCAGAAATCCTCTCCTTTCTTGTCTCCTATCTTCACACTTATCTTAGTTTCCACAAATATTTCTTTTATCCTCTTTATTAATCATTTGTCTTCTCCGCTCTCTTCCATGGCTGCCCATAACACCCTCCTGTGAAATGAGTCAAATGCTGCCTTAAAATCGACAAAAAGTGCGACTAGTTTCCCTTTCTTTCGCCCTAGGTTCCTACTGACTAGATAGTTGATCACGTAGATGTTATTTGTGGTTCCCAAACCTTTTCTAAAACCCGCTTGATTGTGTGGTATATTTATTGTATATATATTTATATTCACATAAGTGTGATCCCTCTATATTCCTGTACCCTTTTGCTCTCTCCTTTCTTAATCAACAGTAATACCAGCCCTGTCTTCCATTTCTCCGGCCACCCTTCTCCTTTCCATACCTTATTGGGAATCTTCCATATCTCTTCTCTCTCTTCTAATCCTCCATATTTTAGTTCCTTATTTTGCAAGCCATCTTCCCCTGTGGCCTTATTTCTTTTCAATCGAGCAATCGCCTGATTCACCTCTTCCCTACTAATCTCGTGTTCACTATCCTCGTCTCCCTCTAACGCTTTTCTTCCTTCTCACTTCACCCTATTTTCCACCCCTCCTAACAGCCCCTTGAAGTGCTACGTCCACTTTTTCATTCCTATTTCTTCATTTATGCCCTTCCTTCCTCCTCTTTCCCTGTTTATCACTTCCCATTCCCTCCCTTCCTTTACCGCTTTCTCTACCTCCTCCATGTACCTTTCTTTCTCCTTCTGTCTTTTCGTTTTTATCATTCTTTTGTGCTCCCTCCTTCTCCTGTAGAGTTCTCCTTTTTCCATTTACCCTTTCCACCATTTTCTTACATTTTCCTTCATCCTATCTTGACTTTCCCTGCATTCATCGTCCCACCAACCTCTCCTAACCCCCTCTTCTTCTTCTTCTCTTGGTCTCACCCCTTCCCTTGCCTTATCAATCACTCCTTTTAGATTTTCTAGCAGATTATCTTCTCCTTTCTCTTCCAAACACCCTATTTCCTCGTTTTCTAATTTTTCTCTAAAACCTCTTACCACATCTCATTGTCGCGATCACCGCAAAGTTTTCTTTATTATCTAACCATTTTCCGTCCTTTTCTTCTATATACTCTCCCTCTTCTTCTATATAATCTCAGTTCCTTTCTTACCCCTGACACCATGCCACCCATTCCTCTCCCTTCCACATCCCCTTCCTCGCTGCTTGTATCTTCCACTCATATGCTTTCGGTAATATTCTTTTCATGCCTTTCCACTCATTCTCATCTACCTACGTATCACTCATCATTATAACATCCCTCTTCTGCGATTCTCCCCAAAATCCTTTGTCCTCGTTATTTAATCCTGACACGTTCCAGAACGCTACTTTCACGTCACTCTTTTTTCATTTCTCACCTTTCTTCCTTGTCAATTTTTAACCTTTTTTTTACTAAATTTGTACTTTCTACCCAGCGAAAAATGATCGCACTCGAAAAACACCGTGTAACCTCTATCGGTACTGGAAACGGAGGCCGTGCGATGAGTATGTTATTTTTTACGATTTAAAAAAATCATGCATCCTGCTAAAAATTATTAATAACAAATTGTTAGCTCTTTTTAAGTGAACAACTTCAGTCTGTTAATTTTTTTCGTAGCTTGTGTCATTTGTCCAAAAATTTAACGTTTTTATTTTTAATGTAGCTTTGTACGACCATTGATCGTTCCCCAATAAAAACCCCATTGCACATTTCATTTAATGTACAATACATGCTACTAGCTTGAAATAACTGCAAAGTATAATATTTTCTCCATTGAAAAAGATTCCATTCCTGCTTTGCTATGGGTTTCTTTGGAAGTAAAAGAATCGAATTTCTTATCAATTAATTTCCGTCGTTAATCAAAGAAAATTTGTTATAAATATATTTTCGATAAATGGTTTTGTGCGCTGAAACGTTAAGAAATAAAATTAAATAAACTATTTTTGACACCCAAAATCGCTTTTAACATTGAACTGTAAGAACGATGAACCACCATTTATCGAAAATATCTTAATTCGCCTTTATAGGTTTTTGCGTTCCAAACCTGAGCTCAGACTTTTTTTCTTGTTTGAACACCCATGTTGGAATCCAAAAATCGATTTCAAGTTATTCTTTAATTTTACTGATCCTCGGAATTGGCAGCATGGCATAATTCCCCCTGCTTTGTACTTGTCTAAGAGATAGGACGAGTAGTAGAGGCTAGCTTGAAGACTAGCTCGTGCTTCTTAGTCCTAAACATACGCTCGGCGTTCGTCGATGAGAGACGTGGATGAATGTTCTTGCGCTGAGTACCACTTGAAACCCATGGGAGAAACTTCGTTGAAAGCTGAACGATTTCTACACTGGAAAACATGTTTGGGATTCTACAATACTTCTACTACGCTATTTTGAGTGAAATTGCAATACTTGTACTGTAAAATTACTAACATAAAACTACGGCAACTCTATGCGGTATTGTAAAATTGCAATACATCTGAGGTGAAACTACCATACAATGCATAAAAGGCATCATTACAATGCTAGCTTTTGAAAACTATAATGCAATGTATTGGAAGTTTATTTCTTTTACATGTATTGGAAGTTTCAAACAGACGTTTTTTACAATGTGATGAATTCCGAAGACGTGAGATTGTCTCTTTTCGTTACGGGGAGAAAACAGTACTCTTCTTTACATATCCAAATTTCAAAAATATTTTTGTTTTTTACGTTCCACAGTTTTTAGTTTTGTAATATTCTGTATTTACATATTTACACAGACACTGCAAGATGAGATGTCAGATAGATAGTGATGCATATCGATGATTTTAAATTTTTTCTAAAATCTCGTTAGATTAAATTAAAACCTTGAACACCATACTCATCACATCGAAATGAACGATTACTCAATCGAGATGATCGTCTCGTCTCGATCGACTTTTTTCATTACAAATTCTTGATCTCCATTAAATTTCAGGTCCATCTAACTATGTTTTGAGCAAATCTCGATTTTGTCCAAAAATGATCGACATGCATCACTACAGATAGACGAGCAGATATAGGAAACGCGGAAAACTGATCCTCTGAATTAATTTTAGACTTTAGTTAATGAACATTTATTTTAGATTCGATAATTAAATATCAATTAAGTTTATAATTTATAATACATCATATTATTTAAACAATCACTTTAAGCATTGATATTCCAATTTCAATTTTGTTGTTGTAAATATGAAGTTTGAATTTTTCAGGAAGTATACAAGAAAATAATAATACCACATAGAATGATTCCTCAATTTCTTTCTGTGCGGTATGTTAAAATTAGTTATTCTCTGATCTAAAGTTTTTCTCCGTTTTTATTAGGTTCTTCATTCGAATTCCGCCATGCAAACCGCTTACTTGAATCGTACTTGTTGAGCAGTCTAATGGGTCTGAAAACAGTGCAAAAGTTCTCTCGCAGCAATTTTTCACTCAGCCAAGTATACGAAACTCTATTCGGTTCCAGATTGTAGGACTTATTTAAAGTTTGTCGCAGTGGTATGGTAACTGTGTTGCCGGTTCTCAGTTGTGGTTGAACATTTAGTGTATACTTATGCGATTTCTGAGCTCTGGAGTAGGCATATGCTCTAATAAAAACTTTTGTAGATACTTTCTACGTCGATTCTTCTTTTCCCCAGCAGAGAGTAAGATAAAAATTTAAAGATAGAAGTTTCAAATGGCAATGTATCGCATTCGACTTCAAGTTTCTAAATTTACCATATTTAATGGAAAACAAATTAAAATTGTAAACGAATATCTATACCTGGGTACTTCTATTAAAAATTCAGCACTAAGTTTTAAAGCAGCCCAGTATTCAATTTATAAAGCAAAATTTGCATCAGGGTTTGTCTCATCAATCCTTGCAAGGTCAAGGGCGGACTCTTGAGAAGCCAAGATTAAAATTTTTTGTAGTATGGTTAGATCAACCTTATTTTATGCCATTCAAATTTGGGGTTTAATCTAACTTGAAAATATTGAATTCGTTTAATCAGGCTTTTTCAAAAAACTTCTTCACCTACCAAGAAACTTGCAAAGTGCAGAAATTCTTCAGATGGAAAGCGATCATCTTACGAGAATATGTTATTTTAAAAAAATCGAACGGAAGTGTAGATAAGATGTAAAGATGACATTCTTCCAACTTATTTCGATTATAATTTGTTTTTCGAATTAAACCGATTTATAAGAATAAGTGTATAAAGGTGGTAGTGGTTGATGGCCTTTGGCCTTTGTAAAATTCATAGAATATATTAAAGAACTGAAGTAAAGTCAATGCATTTCCCTGCGGAACCACAGCCTCATCAGGACTATGGCAAACAATGGATCATGTCATGAATACGCATACATATATGGTATATTATCGATGAATACATTTTTGATTTACTAATTTCATTTTTAGACTTACCGCAATCTGTACTTTTCATCCAAATTAAATATTAAAAATGAGTGGTAGTTCTCATATATTTAAGAAGTCAAAAAAATAATTTTCCTTTACGTGTTCATAACCTCACTAAATGTAAAATGGGTATTTGGAGTTATTTAAAAAAAAGAGTATTTAATGATTTTGAGTTGGGTATTTTCACTATTGTTTTTGATTTCACTGTTATAAATTGGTGTAAGAAATGGTGCGACTATTGTTTAAACTAATGATAAGTGTAAACAATTAGTGTAGAGCTACATTTTTGTGCTGCTCCAAAAACCTTCAGAATGTATGAACTAAGGTTAGAAATAATTGAATGCTCATGCGTCAGATCCATTGGTAAGAAAAGGAATTTAACCGCAAGTTTCGATTAAATCATGATAAATTACACTTAAGTTCTCTGTGTCTGTTCGTAAGTTTACCGAGTTCAATTTTTCACAATGTAAAACATTTCCATAATATTTCTATTGTGATAATTGTTTTCTATTCCTAAAATTTTAAGTTTTTTCTCATTCACATTAAATTTATGTGCATATTCGGTGGTGTGTTTACATAGTGCTGTCTTTTCGATGATGATTTTGATCTGATCGATGTTCAGATATTCAAGTCTATAAAGGTCTCTTTGTTTGGCCGCAGTTTATACAGGTTGTTATGTATAAACCATTTGTTTTTTCAAACTTTGGTGTAGGATCTTTTGCTATATGTCAATTTCTTTATTTTTGTTTAGTTGTGAGATATTAGGGTTGTACGTTTTTAATCTTTGATCTATGGTTTTTTCAATAAAATGGTACGGGTTGATATTATCAGGTTTTGAAAGTTTTATAGCTCTGTATAACATTGAGGCCTCTGTCTAACCAAAGGCCATCAATCACTACTACCTTTAGATATTTGGATTATTTAAAAAAAAGAATAGTATAAAGTACCAGCTAATACATTCTATTCAAATTCAGATTCCTAGATCCTTAGTGGATGGGAGAGCGAATTATCTCTCAGTCCGTTTTCAATTTCAATTAGTGAGAGGAATTGCACAATCACGTCTATCAACGAATCGCTGCTACACTTTATTATGTAATAGAAACGTTTATAACTTTGATCCAAACTTTCTATGTACAGTTTGCAACAAACAAGAACTAGAGACCATAGAAAAAATGTTATTATCATGTCCTATATACAACTCCTTACCAACCCACTATCCTAATGAATTTATTAATGCGGAAACGTTGCTTATGGATCCAGATAAAGCTATGATGAGAATCGTTTTCTTGTATATTGCCAATTATTGTAATTTACGTTCTTTTTCCATAAACGAATGAGTGAACGGAGTGCTCTGTGTGTACTAAGTGCAACTAGACTATAATTTTATAAATATGTATAATTGTATGATGGCTATCCCCCTTGCTATAAGGCATCTGTATTGTTTCAGAAGCAATAAAATTACATTACATTACATTAAATTACATCACATTACATTACATTACATTACATTACATTACATTACATTACAATACATTACATTACATTACATTACATTACATTACATTACATTACATAACATTACATAACATTACATTACATTACATTACATTATATTACATTGAATTACATTACATAACATTACATTACATTACAAATTCACCAAGGCTATTGACGGGCTACGGGTACAATAAAGTGCTAATTTTGGCACAAGGACAAATCAAATGAATTTGTAAGAATATTTCGACTATCCTATCATATACATATTTTGCAACACATGCTTCGGACCATAATCGACACGTACTACTGGGGCCCTAGTGAAACTGACCGGTGGAGTGATACCTCGCTTTGGTCAGACTTCGGTCTGTCTCCAACGTCAGTGCGGCTAGTTTGGGAAGTTCGGCGTTTGCTAAGGTAGTTTATTGTGAGGCGGAGCGTGCATTTTCAGTTAGAACAAGCACTAATAGCACTACATTCTATCTGCGAAAACCTGCCTTCCACGATTTTACATACAGGGAACCCATTGCTCTAAAAATCTGCAGTTTATGAATATTCGGATCTAAAGGCGGTGTAGGAAAGAACTTGAGATTCCTTCTAATAATTCCGACGAAAAACTAGAGAGAGAGGGGGGGGGGGGGAGTATAGCACGAGCATCCCTGAGACACATTTGCAGACTTCTTTTCACATACAATGACAATTCATACCCGCATTTGCATTTGATGCGGCGACATACATACGAAGAGACATGTAACTTTATATACAATATAGATTCTAAGACTCATTACTTTATTATAAGCAACGTGCATTTCGTACTTGATTGCACGAAATGGAGCAAAAAGGGTACGAAAATTGACAGGTCCCTGGCAGAGAAAGAAAGACATTCGGAAGGTCGACAAGTTACAATTAACATTTGAGTAGTACTTTTGTTTTTGTAGAAAATGTAAGAGTGGAATTACTCACAAGGTGTGGAACTCAACCGCCACCGTATAAACACGTAGGGTCGTCTCAGGAGTGTACGTGCAAAGCTTTATGACAATTCATGCCCGCGTTTGCATTTGATGCGGCGACATACATACTAACACACATTCAACTATATATATCAGGATTCGGACACTCATTACATTATTATAATCACCGTAGTAACTGCCCACTACATGCAGTGGGATAACTTCAGGGTCACTGCCAATAGGCGCACTATGCCGTGTCCTAGCGTCCTCCCTGCATCACCTCTCTACACGTGCATTTGTGCCCGAGTCTCACCTGCCCCTCCTTCTGCTTTTACTGCAGGACACAGTTAAGAATAGCTATTGCTACCCTATTACGTTCGAACAGCCACATACTATCTACAACATTCTCGGGAGTGCAGTCCTCATCGACGGTTATCTCAAGAACGTGCACAACAATTTTGGCAAATTTTGTATATCTTTACATTTTAACTTCGATCACACTCGTAAAGAGTGTGTTCCACATCATCCTCCTTCGTGGGACAAAGAAAAGGCTACTCTTTATGCGGCATGTATGTAGGTGGGAATTGAAATGCCCATGACCAGTGAGGATCTGGGTGAGGTAAAAATTTATCTCCTCATACTTCCTTCCAACCCACGAAGCAACATCGCTGATGAGCCCAACTGTCCACCTGCCTTTAGCACTTTGGTCTGTCTGGTCCACCACTGATGCCATTCCTGCAGGGTACGCTCATCTCTTTTGAAAGGAGTTCAATGGGAGCCACTCCCACCTCACAGTGGGATCAAATCCGAAAAAGCTGGACACAACTCAAAAAATAAACTTTTAAAGTATTACGCAATATACATGCGCACGGTGAGCCTCAACCAACTTTAACCTAAAAAAGGTAGTAAAGAAAGTTTTTTTGCGGAATATTATTCTTACAAATTATAAGTATTTTTTGCGAATAAAAAATAATCGTCGGAGCGCTTTATTCAAATTTAAATTTTAGTTCTCAACAGAACAAATTTTTTAAACACTTTTTTTACTCACGGATTGTTAAAAATTAAATATAGAGTGAAAACAGTTCAGTTCAGTGAAAATAATGTACATTTTATTTTTTAAATTTATGGATTTTAAATATAATAGGCTTGGCCCAAAAGTTGAGTAAACAATTTTTATGAAATTTTGTTCTGAAATGAGAATTGCATAATCTACAGAGATTTTTGCATATTTGAAAAAACTTTTTTATCAGACCAACAGTTGTTGAATAATTTGTTTGATCACCAGTTTATTTCATGTTGTAATTAAGTGATTCTGACATGATATTAAAAATTAAAAAAATGTTGAACGAATAAGATTTTAAAATTAAAAAATAAAAATTTGGAAAAAATTTTGTATTGGGAAATTGTTTTACTTTGTTGAAAATTACTTTTATGGAAACATAAAACAGTATGCAATAAATAAATCCAGTGAAAAATTTTGAAACGCAATTGACGTTACAGATATATCACTATTTGTTCATATATGGTACATTGGAGTAAATGCAAAAGTAAGAAAATAAATGCTGTGCTCTTAGTTTTATATTTAAACAAAGATATAGTGATATGAAGATATACATTTATTCTTAAATTCTATTTTGTCAATTAATACTTTTGGGTCACAGAGAGTTGCAGATTTTCAATCATTAATGATTATTCAAATTGTATCAGCTCGCATCAAGCAAGTTGAATTGCAGAGTTGTGCTACAATAACTATTTGCTTAACTACTTTCGAACAAATCGAGTGCTACTACTTGCACCTCTCAGTCTGGTAGCCTATTGTTACTGAAAATTGACTAAGTGTATGATTAAAACTTTGAGGGTCAAGTCTGAAATAATTAACATAGGAATAAAAACAATAGTGTATTTCAAGCATTTAAGTAAGTAAAAGATAATGCTTACCTCGCAAAAACTTTCGCGTTGTTTAAACACTTGTGTTGTAAACAATTAATCGTGGATATCGCTTTCCGAAGAAACTAGTGCTATTTGATTCCGTGGAGAAAATTAAACAGAATCCAATTGCTGTTATATGTTTTTTATCGTAGTATTTTTTCAATAATGAATATACAATTTAATTTAATTCAGTTCTTATTGTAATGTATACAAAATAGGATAACAAAGGAATAATGAAAATGGTTCCTACGTAATCCGTCCTTTGCAATAGAATGACTATATTATCAGTTAGATATTTTAGAAATGTTTAAAAATATTTCTTCAAACAATTTACGACGAACAGAGTATAGCCAGCTCTTGACCAGACGGGCCATCATTACGGTCCTCTGTTCTTTCTCAGCTGGGTCCCTAGCTGTTATAACGATCACAAGTTCTTCTGCAAATCCAATCAGCATGGCCTACTCAGGAAGTTCGATGCGCAGTACTCCATTATACATAATATTCCACAGGTTCGGTACAAGTGCTGAACTCTGTACCATCCGTCCAGAAATTTTCGCCGCCGTTTGTCCGCCGTGGTCTCATCGATCAGCTCCCTGTTGCGGTGATAAACGAATGATACGTTGTGAAACCAACAAGCAATATAGAAATCTGTTTTATCAACTTTCTTTTTGGTTAAATATCGCAAAATCGCGGTGAAATCGCCTTTCGTCCATGGCGCAAACAATATTTTTTACAATATCTCTATGACAAAGTGCGACATTGTTAAGTCTGCAAAACTAGATTGCAACATAAATCAGAAACTTGTAGGTGAAGTTGCCGTTATTTGAGGCATTGTGACGAGTGGGTCACGTGACCGGCTTCCTACCTTACCGACACTTTTTTTATTTTTAAACTTATTTGCACACTAATAGCCACATCGAGTTGAAAATTTGAGATAATAAATAAGAAGCACTGAGAAACACGGCTCTGATCCTAAATTTGTATAATTATGAAAAAACTTCTTTGTAAATAATTTTGTTGTTGTTGCTTTTTTCATAATTATAACAACTCAGGACAAGAGCCGAGTTTCTTAGTGCTTCTTATTTATTCTCTCAAATCTTCAACTCGATGTCGCTATTCATGTGAAAATAAGTTCACAAATAAAAAAAGTGTCGGTAATGTAGAAAGACGGTCACGTGACCCACACGTCACATGACCTTAAATTCATTCTTACCCTAATACGTGATTTAGTTTCCTCTGGCAAGAGCTACTTTCCTTTTCGTGCGGGAGGAAATAAAGCTATATCTTCCAATCACAAATTGCTCTAAAATCAAGTGTTTTGCGTCGTCTTAACAGGTATAGGAAAGTCGTCATTTTCATGCAGGTAATAGAAAAAAGTATACAGCTTCAGCACTGATTGCCTTTAAGGTAAACAATAAAGAAACCATGTCTTTTTGTAAAGTTGACAATTTGTCAGGGGATTGATTATATAACTTTTTGGCGACATGCTCTCTCTCATTCACGATTTTTCCAGGAGCAAACTTTTGCTTTCCTCATATCATCAGGACTTGACTCAGGTGCAGAGGGTTTCATTCTTTCGTGCCAGGACGGTTTAATTTCCACCTTCGTATACCGTGACCGCATTTTACGTCAAGAAGTTTCCAGCAATAGGTGCAGAGCGTGACATGCACACGCTGAGCACCTAGAACGCATACTACCCAGGTGTCCCACTCACGCGGGAACGTCCTACCTCCAGTGTGGCCGATGACCAAGTGTAGAAAGTAACTATTTCTTGCTCTAAAAAGTCACCAGATGTCGCTAGTTGACAACGAATCCCTTCTAGTCTTTGCTTTGCCAATGGTTTCATTTAATAACTCATGGTAGCTTTGGGTAATTCTAGTGCTTTTAATGCTCTTTTCTAAATAGCATTTTTGATTGGTTGCTTTTCAATTATCTATTCGTTGCCAACCCTGAAATCAAAAATCAGAAAGTCGCCAGTTTTGGTGCTGCTTTCATAATAAAAACTCTAGAATTGAAAAAAGTCGCCAGTTTCGTCGATATCAGAGAAAAAAGACGCTAAAGTTACGCCGTGTCGCTGAGCTCAAAAAAAGTCGCAATTCAGTTTCAAAAAACGCCAAATCTAGCGACAAAGTCGTTAAATCGGCCACACTGCCTACATCTACAGACACAATTCGGCCCTAAGAGTGCTTTACTATCATCTTTGTCGTTCTTACGGTGTTGGCTGCGACCCTGCCCTGCCGAACGCTCCGATGGAGATAGAATCATTTGTCCAAAACGAGAAATGCCAAATTTTCTGGAACTGCGATTTTCAAACAACAGTTTCCCTAGCACACTCGAGGCCGGACATCGTTCTCCAGAACTTCGAGAAACGAAGTATAATCGTGATCTAATTTTTGGACCCGACCGACTACAACATCACTGCCAAGGAGAAGGAAAAGTAGAAGAAGTATCAAGACCTAAAAAGGGAGCTGCAGCGACTGTATCCAATATAATCGGTTAAAATCATTGTCCTTGTGATCAGTGCTTTCTTGAGGTAGTTTAAGGACAAGTGTGATGCACATGGTAGATATTTAACCGGTGAGACTTTTTTATATAACTTAAAAAAAAATATTCTCGAGGTTATGCTCCAAATTTGCAGTTATCTTCATATAAACTAAAAATAACTTTGTTTCGAATGAATTCATACGGATCTCAACTGTTACAAACTCAAAACTTTAACGATAATCTATAAGGACAAGTAGCATTAGCAATAATATCTTCACATAGATATTTCCCCAATACCCGCGCCAGAATTTGCGACTCACATGCTCGTTGAGAAGAATCTAAGTTGGTGTTTTCTCAATTGTTGACGTCACCGTAGACTAAATGGGCTTTAGTGCACTGGAGAACAAAGTAATAGTATGCACATCAGAAAGGTATCCCTTCCCCTTTAACTCAGATTCTTCTCAACAAGCGTAGTTGCACGTGTCGGCTTGTGGTTATTGAGGAAATTATCATGTGCTACAAGCGGGCTCAAACGATTATGAACTAGCATGAAATTTGCCGCGCCAGCGTAGCGAGTGCGGCAAATCATGCGAGTCAATGCTTTATGATTATTAATAAACTAACATCTTACTGGTAAAGACCTCCGATTTATTATTATTAAATAAGTAATCATCGCTTCAAAGAATTGCTTCATTAAATGGAGGAAATGTTTCTCAGGGTTCAAAAAACAGTTTCAAAGAAACCAGGTTCTTAGATTTTAAGATTCATATTTTTTACTCTCAAAATCAGTGAACAACGACATATACAATACACATGTCTGTGAACGACAATAGGACAATAGGACGAAGTTTTATTGGAATTATACTCACTATTATTATTGATATCCAATCCACGTTATTATGATTAATGTATGTCTATTTGATTTCTACTTAATTATTTTCTGTAAATACAAAAAAAAATATTAGCTATTTAATTAACGTCGACAGTTTGAACCTTAACAATTATTAACTGACATATACAATGCATTTGGCGAAGACGTTAAGTGCAAAACTGAATACATATTATGCTCTCTAAATCGGAATTATTAGAAATTTTACTAATGCAATTAGTAGCATTGTATCTGACTGTTCAATTAGTAATTTTATCAGTTTCTACTCCATGGAATGGTAAGATTTATGTTACTAAATGAATTAGTAAGGGTATTCTACTAATCTACTTAGTAGCGCCGACTTACTAATTCAATGAGCAGCAATTAATTGCTATGGAAACATAATTTAATAATTTTTTAAATACTTTCTACTGGTTTTTGAGTTTTAATTGAGAAACGATAATGTTTGCATAATTTATGTTTTAAGTTTTTAAAGTTATATTAATAATAATTGTGTATGAACGATGCAATATTTAAAACTGAAACGGTATTGGGATCGGCTGCGCTGCAATACACCATCTATTTTTTCAGTGCGTCCAATATGTGAACTCGTGAAATCAAGTAGAATAACAGCGTCCTCAGAAATTTAATCATTTGTTCGAAGTAAAAAAAAATCGGGTTGATTTTTAAGTTTTTTTTATGTTTCAAACTTATCACTTTCGAGGCAGCACTTATAATCATCAGATCCAGTTTTCCTAGTTAAACTATTTGGTTAAACATTCATTTTTGTTGGTTCAAGATTCATCATTTAAATTCAAAACTTTTCTCTTTGGTTGAAAAGTGAGCTATTTTTTGAAAATTCGTTTTCTCTTCAACAGAAAATGAATTTTTTTCAACTGAAAATGTAATTATTCCAATTGAATATTCTCACATTCATCATTTTAGTTCAAAACTTATAAGTTTGGTTGAAAATGAATATTTTTAACCGAAAATTTAAACTGAAAAATTAAATTTTTATGTTAAAAACTGATATTTTTTGTTAAAAAATCAAATGTTTTGTTAAAAATTCATTTATTTTCTTGAAAAATCGTCTTTTTTGGTAGAAAATTAAACTTTTTATATAAAAATTAATTTTCTTGTTTGAAAGTTTGTCTTTTTTAGTTGAAAATTCATCTCTTTTCTAGAAAAAAAACTTATTTTTTCGTTGAAAATTTAAGTATTCCAGTAAAGTATTCATCATTTTAGTTGAAATTTCATCTTTTAGATTGTAGATAAAAACTACTTGGTTGAAAGATATTCTTTTGTTAAAAATGCATCCTTTTGGATCAGAATTCATCTATTTGAGTTAAAGATTCACAGTTTTAGTTTAAAATTCGTTGTGCTTTTTTCTGAAAAATTAATTTAATAACTGAAAATTTAACTATTCCAT
>CAKNWT010313133.1:0-10797 GCA_932066315.1 Andricus coriarius | reverse complement strand
TGGAAAGGGGGCCGTATGTGACCTAAGTTATTTCTGTGTCCAGTCATAGGGGTGCCGTCCCCCCATGAAACGTTGGAAAAGGAGTCGTGTGTGACGTAATTATTTCTGTGGCCAATCATGGGGGTGCCTTCCCGCCCCCATGCCACCTGGGAAAGGGGGTCGTGTGTGACCTAAGATATTTCTGTGGCCAGTCATAGGGGTGCCTCCACCCCCCCCCTGAAACGTTGGATAGGGGGTCGTATGTGACCTAAGTTATTTCTTTGACCAGTCATAGGGGTGCCTTTTCGCCCCCATGAGACATAGGAATGGGTGTTGTGTGTGACCTAAGCAATTCTACACTTCGTACCAACATTTCCTTTCTTTTCACGAAACCTGTCAGTCGTAGGGTAAAAATATATAATACACAAAATATGTATTTTTAAAGGATCTAAAACTTCAGTTTCAATTTTTTTGGTACATTTTGATTATTTACCGAAAAAAACATGAAATGTTTTTGTTTTGTGGGGTTTTGACCTTGAAAATTAAATTTGCGGGTATTTTCACTATCATTTTCTTGATCAGCGCGTCAAAGTACATAGGTATACGAAGCTTCAAATTAATCGGATTAAACAGATATATTGTTTAATATTTGAAAAAAATTTTTCTAAAAAATCTGCGGTTTTGCATTTTTTAAGGATTTGCCACAATAGACACTAAAATCTGAATTTGAAAAAGAAAACGGTGGTGCACTTAAAAAAAAGTGACAAAATTGCATGCGGATTTTTTAGTAACATTATTTATGAAATAAAAAACTTTTCTTCGTTTATGAAGTATCATAAGATGTAAGGGAAGTATTTTTCCCAGTAATTTAAAATTGATTCCATTCAAAAAATGGAATCTGTCATGCTGCGATTTCCTTGAGTTTTCAGCACGATACTAATACAATTTTTAAGCCTTTATTGCCCATGTCGGAGATCCTAGCGTATTTCCTTAATTTTTTACAGACTTGGAAAAAGTTTCAAAATGCGTTTTTTGACCTGTAGACTGCGATTTTCAAAGAAAGTAGACAATAGGCATATCAAAGTATTTTTTTCAGTGGTTTTATAGTGAGTCGACATTATAGTCCAAGAGCTGGTGACGTTTTTCGTGAAGTGAGAGTATAAGTCCTAGTTTGTGACTTATATATCTGGGAACTGACCCTTCTTTCGAAAACCATAAATGCCAGACGCCCTGCCTGGGGCGTTTGGGCACCTGAGCCAGGTGAAAAAATTGGAAATTTGCAGTGACAGTATAAAAGCCAATTTTCTTCTAGGATCGATTATTGATGCCCCAAGTTTATTATTATTCATTCGCCAGACCGATAGCTTGGGGATAACATACTGCCAGACACGATAATTATCAATAAAAAAACTTGGATTTTGCAGTGAGAGCATAAGGTCTGGCATTTTTAATCACATAAAGAATAGTATTCACAGGTAGCATTCGTAAAACGACAGACCGAAATTCCGGGGATAACACCTTCAAAATTAAGTTTTAAAATGAATAATTTTCCTCGAAAGTGTTGGTCCAGAGCGGGGAGCGGGGGAAGAGGAAGCAGCCGCCGTCGCCGTTATCCCCTCCACTCAGCCTTTTACCCAGACGCGGCTGCTTCCTCTTCCCACGGTCCCGGCTCTGGACCCACACTTTCGAGAAAATTATTCATTTTCAAACTTAATTTTCAAGGTGTTCTCCCCGGAATCTCGGTCTGTCGTTTTACGAATGCTACCTGTGAATACTATTCTTTATGTTATTAAAAACGCCAGACCTTATACTCTCACTGCAAAATCCAAGTTTTTTTATTGACAATTATCGTGTCTGGCAGTATGTTATCCGCAAGCTATCGGTCTGGCGATTGAATAATAATAAGCTTGGGACATCAATAATCGATCCTAGAAGAAAATTGGCTCTTATACTGTAACTGCAAAGTTCCAATTTTTTCACCTGTCTCAGGTGCCCAAACGCCCCAGGCAGGGCGTCTGGCATTTATGGGTTTCGAAAGAAGTGTCATTTCGCAGATATATAAGTCACAAACTAGGACTTATACTCTCACTTCACGAAAAACGTCACAAGCTCTTGAACTATTAGTAGATGAGTAAGGGGGTTTCTAGCTCAAGATTCCTACCTTACCGACATCAAGAAGCTTCTACCCTGTAGTGGTTCATGTTCGTGCTAAGCTTCTAGAATATTCTCGGAGGGTCCTGATGCGTCACAGAATAATATTGCGCAATTCTGAATTCATGTAAACAGCTTCAAGGATATTTATTATCTCAATTCAACATTTGGCGTAAATACATTCAAGGTTATATTTTCCTTTGTTCTAGCATTTACTACTGCATCAGGTAGTTATGAGAAAGACAAGGATAATTTATTATTTCCTTCTAGATAAATATTTAATTAATGTGCAAAAGGTGTATAGGTGAAATTTGATATAGCGGGCTATCTATGACATCCTGTCTTGTCTACATATTAGGTGTATATTGGCCTTTACTACTCTTCGCCGACGCTCAGGCAATTCATAGGTTCCATGGCGAAAGAAGGCTTGATCTTTTGACGCTATAAAGTCATCCACCATTTTTCGCACTTCAGCCTCAATTTGAATTTGGTGCTCAGTTAAGCTGCTTTGTAACGTGCGACAAAGGTATCAATCGGACAAGGCAATGTCTGGACCACGGAACTTCTATGTGGCCAACGTTGTTGTGCTGTAATATTATTGATCTTCGTCCGTGCCCAGAAGATGATATCTTTTCTTGGATTTATTTTTCATACGGTTCAGTTGAAAAGAGGTTGAAAAGAGAGCTTCAGTTCAAAATTGAAAAGAGTAGCTCTTTTCAACTGAACCGTTTGGCAAAAAAATCCAAGAAAAGAGGTCATATTTTGGGCATGGATAAAGATCAGTAATATTACAGCACAATAACGTTGCCAGATAGATGTTCCGTGGTCCGTGGTGGAATGTATGGCAACGCTTGGATCTCCAAGGAGATTCTTCCTACCACACTATGTAAAAACTCTGGAATAGGTGAACACCAGTCAGTTATTCCGTTAGTTATTAGTCAGTTATTCGCCAGTTATTCAGTTAGTTATTCAGTCAGTTATTCGTCGATTATCAATATCCCAATATCTTCTAAAATACCAGTTCATCGTGACAATCTTCATTTGGGATTTACTTCTACCCTAATCGAACGCATCACGTGCCAAGCCATCAATTATCTGGATCACCGGATACTCTTATCTGTCAAAACACTTATAAATCCGATTTTTTCCAGTCGGACAGTCGGAGATAAATAACATTCCTTCTCAAAATCAATTGAAGTATCCATCGGGGAACCCCTGCACATCTTTTCTTCTTCACAAACTAACCTATGTATTTAATATAAATAAACTGATTTGATTGTAAGTTATGTGTATTCAATTCATTTGGCTTGTGTGCTCGTCCCAAATTGTGGTCTTATCCGATTACAATTAAATCGAGCAACTTAGGAAATTTAAGTGTATGTATATGTTGTCAAGACGTCACACAATCTGTGAAAAGTGTAAAATCTTATATACAAGGAAATTAAACAAGTTTAAAGAATGAGGCAATGAAAAAACTTATATTTACTAATCTCATGCGATTTGAAAGTCAGTTTATTGAAATGATTACTTTCTACAATTAAAATGTGTGTAAAGAAGTGATTGAGAAATTACCAGAACTCAGATGCGTGACTGGTGTCTTTTTGCATTAAAATTTCATGTATTTTATTAATATGAAAATATAAAATAAATTTAATTTGAAATAAATTCACCTTTTTATTTCACTTACTAGATTAAGGGTAGAAAGATGTGCAAGTAAAAAGCTATATGTTTGAAAATAATCATCTTTATTCAGAAAAACTTAACATTAATACAAGGATACTTACAAACTAGACTTATCTATCCAATTATTGTGAGAGTCCTCAAAACCTGGCCATTTTACAAACATCTTATTTGCACGTTTTTTCAGTACTTTTTCCACAAGATAAATGAGAGAGACAGAGAGAGGGGGGGATTGGGGCAGCGCGCTGGTTGGCTGCAGTTGGCGCTCAATACAGTAATTAAAAGAAATATCTACTATTTACAAAATTACTGTCTGAAATAGAAAGTTACACATTTTATATACATTTTTTTATTGTATATTCATTACTTATTTCTATCACAAACACTGTTTTTTACACGAATTTCTAATAGCTCGCCAACTGCAGCTAACCAGCGCGCGGCCCTGACGCAACCGCAGTAGCGTAGGGAGTTCACGGAGCCAACATTGGCGAAATAGCCGACGGTACCTTATTTCGACATACAATTATGGCCAAATGAGGACGGTACTTTATTTCGCCTGTTAAAATATATGCAGGAGGGGGTTACGGTCAAAATAAGGAGAGTAGGTTGTTTATTATTATGTGGGTTATTAACAAATTAACCATTAAAAAAGGCAATTATAATTTAACCAGCAAAACATGTGAGGCGAGTTAACCTCAAAATCTCAAAGACTCAAAATAAGGAGAGTACGTTATTTATTATTATATAGTGGATTATGAACAAATTAGTCATTAAAAAATGCAATTATAAGTGCACCAGCGAAATATGTGAGACGACTTAATCTCAAAATCTCAGAGGTGGTTCTAACCACCGCTATTAGGTGGCGCAAAAATCGATTGCGCGAAATTTAAATTTCATTATACTTTGCTATTATCCCTACGAATGAAACATTTCAATTGTTTATTATGTTTAAATATTCAAATTACAATAAACGTTATTTATTACGAAAGCACTATTTTATTTATTTAAAATATTTTAATCAATATTTAGATCATTATTTTAGTACGCTTCGTCAAGTCGCACGGAAGTCTCATTTCACTCTCACGCGTGCATCAACTATCATCCGTGCGAGCGATATGCGTCGCATATGATGACACATGTCTGCATCAGTGACTCCACGCGTGAGGAATAAATAGAAATAGTCGCAGCCTTATAATTATCAAAATTTTTATTCCAATTTATCCTGCTTTTAATTGACAATCATCTCAAAAAAGAGAACTTGCACTAATTTTATCAGTTTGTATTTTTTTGTTTAATACGAATTTTTAGCACGAAACGTTTTTATTCATTTCATTATACAATATCAACATTTGTCTTCAATTGAACAATAAACGTGTTGAAAATTCATTAAAAATACATTTAAGTTTGTTTGTTACACCAATTTGGAATAGCTTGGCAACCAGGGTTGCACGGTTACGCGTAACTCGAACTTTTATACGTATAATACGTATTTTACGTATTATACGTAAAAAATGTAAAAAACGTAAAAAATGTCGGACTTGATAGGTGGGAGGCGGTGGCGGGTGAGGGAAAAGAGCATAATATAATCTCACTTATTCCGGAATGCATTAATTGTGAGATTAAATGAATTATTTCTTATAAAATTTAACAAATGAGTAAATCAAAAGATTGCACCCAGAGCAAAAAGCAAATTTTTTGCCATTTTCCCACTTTAAAATGAAATTTAACTCCTACCAAAAGGAATTTCTGAGTCTGCTACCTCTAAACTTTTTTTAATAAATTAAGAAGCTATGAAGCAAGTCAGTAAGTGTCTTCGGTGTAATAAAGAATGAGGTTATGTTTATTTTCTATATAAGCGCAGTCGCCATCTTAAAAACGTAAATTACATGTAAAAAAACTAGGGACGTAACGCAACCCTGGTGCCAACTGAAGCTAACCAGCGCGCAGCCCTGACGCAAGCGCAGTAGCTGAAGAAGTTCAGGGAGCTAAAATTGGCATCACTGTCGCAGTGATGTCAATCGTTTGTCGTTTTCACTTTTCAGTCGCTTCTTTCTCGCTAAAAATAAAAAAAAACGCGTGTGTCTTATCTAAAAAATGGAGATCAATAAAAAATCGAATACTCATCCGATGGGTACATCGTCGCGATCAACAACAGATGCAAGATTGTGTAAGGATCTTTTTTAATATACTCCAAGTTTGCACATGTTTATTTGCTAACCTCAATTTGCCGATCCATTAAAATTATTCTAATTTTGATTCAAATTTATCATGATTTTAATTGACAATCCTCTCAAAAAGGAGAACTTGCCTTAATTTTATCAGTTTGTGTGTTTTTTAAGATATATCTTGAGCATGCAACGATTTTATTCATTTCATTATACAATATCAAATTTTTTCTGAAATGAACAATAAACGTGTTGAAAATTCATTACAAATACATTTAAGTTATGAAATATTTGATATGTAACCATGTTTTAAATAAAATAATATAGTATTTAAAAATAAAAATTGATTTTAATAAAAATTAAGTTTAAAAAAACTTTGTAGAACTTTGTTTATTAATTAATTGTGTTAATTTTTCCCTCAGGCAAATAATCGTGAAAATCGAATCCGTTAAAGCTCCGACAGTTGTCGGAAGTGACAAAAAATACAACGTCATGCAATTTCGCTTGAGTAACGGCAGCAAAATCATCCAGTGCGCTGCCTGGGAAAAAGTCATTCCGCGAATCCGGCAGTGCATCAAGCCGGACATTGTAAGTTTGAAATATATATGTGCCAGAAGATGACGTAGTATTGTATATTTATTTATAAAATCATTCTTTCACAGACTATTCATTTCATCAAACCTGCTGGTGTGAACGTATCAATGCACCTAGGCGGATGATCCCCATATAAAATAACGAAAAGTGTTATTTATTTAATGTTGATATGTATAAGGGGCATTATTTCTCGAATGTACACACTCAAAAAGTCAAAGTTGTCCGATCTAAGTTAAACTTAGGCAAAGTGTTGTGCTATTGGATAGTACTTTATGAGGAACAAAATTTTATTATTCGGATAAGTATTGACCGAGGAAGAGGGGGTGAAAGTTTTGGGATTTTCGTGGATATCGTCTATTTCGTCAATAGGGGTTTTCACGCTCTTTCGATTGGTCATACGCATTTATTCAAAAAATAAATATTTGACCTTCAAAAATAAAGATTAAAAATAAATTTGACTTTTTTTCGAAGTGAGACAGGTTTTTAATGTTTTTTTTTCGGTTTAAAAAAAAAGCTTAGGTTTTTTCCTATAAGACTATGTAGATTAGAAAGTGGGATTTAAATTTTTATTTTATAAAAATATGCGTTGAGTACACCGGTACGTGCATGACGCTGGCGCTCGAGCCCCGCGGCGCATTGTGGTGCCTTCATGGTATTGTTTTTACGAAAAGTAATAATATATTCTAGTATACTTGATCACTCTATGCATTTTAAAGTACTGAGACTGCCATTATTTAAATGCCTGCATTACGTTCACTGATGAATTTTGAACAAAATTTGAATGTTGGAAAATCAAGTTATTGAATAAGAGGTCGTCGGGTCGAAAAAGTTGTTTTATGGATTAAGTAAAATTAAAGATCGAAGATTTTCTGATGCAGATGTCTGGTCTTCTATCTGCCTTGCTTTCCGCGTTTTATTTTTTTATTGACAGTTGTTTTCACTTTGTTTCCTAATTTTCGTTTCTTTTCTGTTGGGAAGTAGGGGAGACGGGTCCTAGTTGTCACAAAAAGTACTTAAACCTCTCTAGCATTGATAAATTAAATAAATTTGGTACTTTTAAAAAAATAATCATATATTTTATCCTTTAACTTTAAATTTTTGCACATGAAACAAATGAATTTCGCGTTCATCTTGAAAAAAATATTAATAAGAAAAAAGTAGAGTGTCACAACTTACCCCGCACATGGGGATAGTTGTCTCAGCGATTAGTACCAGGTATACAGTACACGAGTTCTTACAAACGATAGCGACAAATGCCCATTAGAACTCATAAAGATCTTACCAGTTTTCCTTACGAGTAAAGCTAAATAATTTTTAGTAGGGCATTTATTTCGGGGCTAGTTGTCACAGTGATAACAAGCCCCAAAGCAACTGTGACAACTAGTACCTGAGTGAAGGAAATGAATTAATCTGTACGACAAGAACAATTATTTGTTGATGCAAATAAAAAAACCAGAAAACACCAACAAACTGTGTCTATTGCACCAAATATTTACAAACAAAAACGATATCCTAATTTTACGCAGCAACGCATATTTTGTGGTTTGGTCTGTCAAATCTATTGGGAGAAGTGGGTCGCCATGAAACTTTCTTTTGTTGGCAGCACTGGCCCAGTTCAAAAACTGTATAAGTACTTTGAAAAAATTATTAATAATTTCTGAGATATTCGTGATGTGACAACTAGTACTTGTGACAACGAGGACACACCTCCCCTAATCGCATTCCGTGGCTGAGGAAAATTTCTTAAATTGAAGTATCCCATGTTCAGTAGTAGGCCAGTCAGTGAAGTATGAAAAAGAGTGTTGTGGTGTCACAATTCCAGAGTGGAAGCGATATCGATATTCGTGTAGTGCTAATGCCTGGCATGAAGGCCTAAATGTATTTAACAGCAAAGTCGCAAACGCAAGAAACTGCGCGCTGTTCAAATTTCGCGAAACCATGTTTTTTTTTATTGCGACCAAGATATGAATCTGCGAGAAACAGACTTTAATTATAAATGAAAGATTCTACGAGAGAATAGGTAACTTCGCCTGAAAATAATTATCGATACAAATGTTTCTGTGATGAACAGACATTTCTTGGCTTTTTATGCCCTTTTTGTATTTTATTTCTTTTATCGGGACCATCGGAGAGCCCACTTCACACCTGCAGTACGGAGAAAGGGGCTCCTCGTTCTCCACCACTCTGCCAGGATACAGCGGGCCCTGAAAGCATGAATGGTACGATTCTTGTCCCTCTCTCAGCGGCGGCTGATAAGGACTAGCCAAGAAAATGAGGGATGATAGGATGGACGAATAAGAAGCGGACCTCATCGGCTATCTTTCTCCCGACCGTTGCGAATTAGAGAAATTAAGTTCGCGCGCGCCAGCCCTTCCCCCTGACTATGTGATCTCTCACGTTCCTTCAGTATACCGGTAAGCGCCAAAAATACCTTCTTAGCGTATGTACATTCGACGAGTGAACGAGAGGTGCTGCGTTGCCCGTCAAAATACATTAGGTAGGACCCTGGTTTCTAAATGACTTAGCCAAGTGCCTGTAAGCGATAAATAATCTTGATTGCCGAGTTGTCAATTTTAATATGTTAGGATGTTTATGTATTTCCGATTTTGCCCATGTTTGCGATTCGTTCCCCCCTTTTAGTGCCGAGTTGCCAATTTTAATATCTTAGGATGCTTATGTATTTCCGATTTTGCCCATGTTTATGATTCCTTCCCCTCTTTTAGTACCGAGTTGCCAATTTTAATGTGCTATGATATTTTTACATTTTAATTTTGCCTATGTTTGCGATACTTCTCCCCTTTTAGTGCCGACTTGCCAGCTTTAATATGATATGATATTTTTACATTTTAATTTTGCCTATGTTTGTGATCCTTCTCCCGTTTTAGTGCGGACTTGCCAGCTTTAATGTGATATGATATTTTTACATTTTAATTTTGCCCGTGTTTGCGATCCTTTCCCCCTTTTTTAGTGCCGAAATGCCAATTTTAATATGTTAGGATATTTTTTGTATTCCCGATTTTGGCCATGTTTGCGATTGTTTTGCCCCCTTTTTAATGCCGAATTGCCAATATTAATGTATTCCATTATATTCTTGCTTTTTTTTTAATTTTGCCTATGTTTGCGATCCCTTTTTGCCCTGCTTTAGTGCTGAATTGCTAAATATTAATATGTGCCGTGATTTTTTGCTCATTTCATATCAGCTCTTTTGCGATCCGTTCTTACCCCATTTTGTTAGTGTCAATCTTTAATAATGGCTCTAATTATGTAATTAATCTTGAAAATACCCCTTTTGGCCCCTTACACACCTGCACAAGCTAACCCCAATTGATGATACCCATTCTATAAGCTTTTATATCATTATCCTCACTAAAGCTTTTGCGATTCTGTTAAAATTACCCCTTTTGGCCCCTTTCAAAACCGCACAAGCTAACCTTAATTCGTGAGACCCATTTTATAAGCTTTTATTTCAATATCCCCACTATGGCTTTTGCGATTCTTTGAATCACCCCATGAGTTTGAAACCCTTGCCATGACCCTTTGTTTGTAATGTTTGCGATTCTTGTCAATTACCCTACGATTTTCGAGAACCCTTTCTTTATTTTGGAAACCCCTTTTATACCTATTTTAGAAATCCTTTTGACATGTATTTATTTTTGAGAACCCTCTTTCTGAAATTTCGAGAACCCCTTTAATTTTTTTGGTTAAATAAGAACCCTCTGTCCCGTTTCGTTATTATGTACCGATTCATAATGATTTATACGTTGTACTATATCAATGCCTTTATATATTAGATGTTTTATGATGTTTTATTTAATTATCCATATCTTGTAACCCTCGATTGCGAATCCCTTTAGTTATATCTCCCGACTCTTGAGTTAGAACCCCGTTGCGCTTGTCGATTGTAAATTCTCTTAATATGATTTTCCTTTAAAGTATAATTATTTTAGAATTTTGTCATCTATTATATGTTTAACCCTTTAAATTTGTTTCATTGGGTTCCCTCCTTCAATTTTCCCTAATGTTGTTTCTTAAATTCTGATTGATCTTTTACCTGTTTTTATGTATTTTACCTTTCGCTGCCTCTTATTATCTTTTTATTGTTACTATTACTATCGAGACTTTTTTAAAATTATTTTTCATTATCTTATCCTCGGATGTCTCAATGACTGAGCTTTGTGAGGTTATCTTTTGTTTATCGTTTAGCCTGAAACGTTTGGCGTTCAGTATG
>CAKNWT010313132.1:0-22504 GCA_932066315.1 Andricus coriarius | reverse complement strand
TTTTCTAATTGAACAAGCGTAATGATTTTTGATTGGAATAAATTTCAAGAATCTTTCTACAGGTTCGCCATTTTCGAGGATATACCTTAGAATAAATTTTTGTTGATCAATATGCGATACATCAGGAGTAGAATCCGCACTTAATCCATCCTTTTTTTCAAAATTAGCAATGTGTTCCCTCAAAAAAATATCATATAAAATAATAATATAAAATATAAAATAATATCATATAAAATATCAATATCTTTCATACGATGAAAGACTTAAATGAGTTTTCAAATACCTAAAGGTCCTACCTCAATCACAAATGCATTGTATATCCATATACTCACCAAATTTCAGGTAAATATGCTGTGGCATCGCTCTTCCATAGGTACACCTGGATCTATTTCGGACTACAGAGCCTGTCATAAATTCGACTCATACTGTACCCGAATCTAAAAACACCTTCTTCTAATCTCTTTATGAGTCCATAAAATTATAGATTTTTAAATTACTTTGGTCCTCTTAAATCCTCAAACCCTCAAAAGTTTGAAAGCAAAGAAGGTTTAGATTTTTCAAATGAAGAAGAAACCATATTTCGTGGAATTCCAAAGCTTGTATTCCCCTGATTCATATTGCACTCCTTTAACTAAACTTAAATTTTCCGAAAACCGCCCGCCTCGACTTAATGGCGCCCCTAGGCTATAGCCTACAATAACCTATTGGTTAAGCCGGCCCTGCTCGAGAGTAGAGTTCAATACTTGAGAGTTGATGATTTTCAAAATTATTGTAAAGTCTGTACCACAGGTTTTCTATGAAAAAATCCATATCCATCACAAGTACATTCCTAGATCTTTAAGTTTGAAATTGTTTTTTTTTTTTAATTTCGTTGTGTTAAATTTTTAAAATTTTTGACAATGACCCATAAAATATGCAAATACAAACAATAAAAGAACTTTAAACAAAATGCAATTTGCTCTCAAGTTTTTCTCTTTTCTCTTTTGATCACTTTTGAAATTAATGCTCTCTGATTCTTTATTTCTGTTATTTGACTTTTCATTGCTTCAGTTGTTTCATATCTTGTATTTGAAACCTGCTCAAAAATGATATTATAAACAAAGAAAACCGTTTTTTTAAACATGGGTTTTAAACTATTAGAGTGTTATTTCTGTGAAAAATATTTAGTTTATTTGTATTTTGTAACTATTCAGTGCCACAACAAAATATAATTAAATACAAAGATTTACTTACTTCAGGTTGGAATTTGGGAATCTACTCTTTCACCGCAATATCAGCTAGAATTTTAGAAATTCAATTTAAATTTACCAGATCGTATTCCATTCCCTGAGAGTTTCTTTGCCATTATATTCCTTACGTTTTTATGGAAATTATTTTATTTACAAATAATACTAACAATTATTTGCATTTAGTCATATTTTTAATAAAACAATTTACTAAATAATACTGAATTAAAACGTGATGAATGGAATTGCAGAAAACCTTTCAAAGAGTAGTATGAGTTTTTCTTAATATAAATTTAATAAAGATTATACGACTTTTACCGCAAGCGGAATCTGTTTTTTGAATACTCATTTCCCTTGAGCAGTTAAATTAAAATTTTCAAATTGTTCAGCCCGGTGCCACTTCATGGGAGAGACCTGTAGAGAAAAATTATGATGAGTTTTGACCGTGGCCGAATTATAAAATATCCGAAATAGAAAATTCCGAAATGTAAACAATTATTTTTTAATAAAATTAAAATTATCGTTTTGATTCGTAAAAATAATTGAAAAAAAATTTGGGGTGACTTAAAAATCCCAAAAAATAATTTCTGGATGAAAATTGTTTCCAATTATTGTTATTTTAAATTCAAACAGTAATTTTAGAAACTTTAAGCATTGCAAATATTGGATTATTTTATTTTTAATAAATAAATCATATTTATTCAAAAAAATGTAATTTTTTGAATTCGGGAATTTTATAATTAGGGAATTTTGTAGTTCGGATATTGTATAATTCGGCAATTTTATTAGTCGGGAATTTTCAAATTCGTTAATATTACAAACTGTCGGAAATGTTATTCTCCGGGGATTTTCCAATTCGGTAACATTATTACTGTTCAGGAATTTTCTTATTCAGGAATTTTCCAATTCGAGAATTGTATTATTCCGGGACTTTCCAATAAGACGACTGAAAAATCGCGAAAAATAACATTCCCGACACTGTAAAATTCTCGAATGATTATTTTGATGGTGGAATGATTAATTTAAATGGTTTTTGATACATATTATTTATTTATTAAAAACACAATAATCAAGTATTTTCATCACACACATTTTTTTAATGTTTAAAGTTTTTAAAATTATTGTTTGAATTAAAAATAACAATAATTAAAGAAAATTTTTAGGCAGAAACATATTTTTTTCCAACTATTTTAATTTTAAATTTAAATAATAATTTTAGAATCTTTAAACATCACAAATAATTTTTTTTGATAACGGTATTTCATTATTATATTATGAATAATTAAATGATATTTATAAAAGAAATTTCCTATTTCTTTAAATTCAGGAATTTTCTAGTTCGGATATTGTATAATGTGGCAATTTTCTGCCGGGAATTTTATTGTTCGGGAATTTTCAAATTCGTTAACATTATAAGCTGTCGGGAATTTCATTATTCGGAAATTTTTCGATTCGGTAATATTGAGAAATGTCTGAGAATTTTATCATTCGTGAATTTTCAAATTCCGGAATTTCATTATTCAGGAATTTTGTTATTCGGAAATTTTATTATTCGGAAATGCTATTATTCGGAAACGTTATTATTCAGAAAGTTTATTATCAGGGGATTTTCAAGTTCGGCAGTTTTACAGTGACGGGAATTTTATTTTTCGGATTTTTTCCAATTCGGTAACATTAGAAACTTCGGGAATTTCAGAATTAGGAAATTTAATTATTCGAATATTTTATTATTGGAAAATAGTATTATCAGGGAATTTTCCAATTCGGAAATTTTATACTTAAGGAATTCTATTATTCGGGAATTTCATTATTCGGACATTTTATTATTCTAGAATTCCATTATTCGGGAATTTTCGGATTCGGGAATTTTATTATTTTGAAACTTTATTATTAGGAAATTTTCCAATTCGAGAATTTTAGAGTGACGGGAATTTTATTTTTCGGTTATTTTCAAATTCGGTAATATAAGAACCTGTTAGGAATATTCTATTTCGGGAATTTTATTATTCAGGAATTTTATTATTCGGGAATTTTATTATTCGGAAATTTTATTATTAGAGAATTTTACAGTGTCGGGTATTTCATTTTACGGGATTATTCAGACGTGCCTTTTTCACACGGTCGTATTTTTTGCCACAAGTGTATTTGGATATTATTTTTCATTTCGAAAAAGCTTTTTAATTTAATAATACAATCATTACACATTTATTTATGAATTTTATAATTTAATCGAATGGTTTTGGGAAAATAATGAATAATGTCCAAATACACTCATGAAAAAAAAATTATTTTCTTTTCTAAATTTATAAATATAAATATGTATATATATATACCACGGTCGAATTGTAAGGAGTGGGGGTCGGAATTCCCCTCTAAAACTTCTCCTCCGCCACGCCACTTCGAGCTCGAGATTTCTTCAATCGCTTGCCCTGTGAAAATTCGCTTTCGCCTAGTAGGTCCCTTTTCTCGGATCGCTTCTCATATAATAATAAAAATTAAATTCAGATAATCATTTTACAACAACACACACATTGACAAAAATTACGTAGTTAAAATAGACGTATTTTAATTATAAATGAACTTTTATTATATAAATTATAGCCAATATTCAATTACATAACCTTAAAGTAAATAAACAATTTAGGTACCTAATTGGAACAAATTCTGATTGCATTTATTAATAACCTTGCAAATTTATTCCAGAAAATTTAAGTTTAAATAGAATCAATTAATTATTAATTAATCAGTTCATTACGAAAAAGCAATAAGCTGAAAATTCCACCTGTTCCCAGCGAAATCGCGGTAAAATTTCAGCTTTAACCACGTCTCATGGCCGTGAGATAGGTGGTTGTTATAGTCTGCGACGAATTCTATACGATGATCCGGCAAAAGTCTCGTGCAACCTGATGACACGTATCCCCTCAGGCTAACAAACAGTGAAACCTTAGCCCCACCAAGAGCGCCGATGATCAAGACGATAAGCTTAACGGAATATTACGATACAGCCGTCGCAACTCCCTTATAAGTTCCTTATACCTCTCCTAATTTTCATTCTCCTTGGCTATGATGTTTTTGTCAGCTGGTGCCGAAAATTCGATAACTAACATGGTTCGCTTCTCGAAGTAAAGAAGAACCAAGTCAGGCCTCGAGTGCGGAAGAGAAACAATTATCGAGAATATGAAGCTCCAGTATATCCGACATTTCTCATTCTCGACAATTGACTCTATTTCACTAGGAGCGTTTAGCGGAGCGGTATTTGGGTAGATGCCGTAAGAGTAACAGAGATGGCAATAAAGCACTATTAGTGCCTATGTGTCCTAGAAGCTCGGGGTGTGCATGACATGCTCTGCAGCTATCATCGGGAATGTTTTGGCTCAAAATGTGGCGAAGGTATGCTAGAGTGGAAATTACACCATCTTGGCATGCCGAAATGAAACCCTCTGTGCCCGACTTCAATCCGGGTGATCTAAGGAAAGCAAACGTTAGCTCATACGACATCGACAGATCCTCCACATTTGTGTGGAAGATGCCATGCATCTTCTTCTCGAGGAGCTGTTCGCGGAAGTTTTTCTCCTGTGCTTTCCTAATCCGGGACTTCAGGAGTGAGTAATCGAGATGGATAAGATTTGATGCACCCTGTTCATCCCTAATATTGAATTCAAGTCTGAGTGTTTTAGCAGCCTCCTCCGCTGCTTTGTAGAGAATAGCCCCTTCGCCCACTACTTCGTGTTTCCTGACCATTTTAAGAAGTGGGTCTTGTCCATTTGCGACTATATGTGCTGTACCCAAAATAATTCTTTTGTGAAGATGTTCAGGATTTAGTATTCTGCGAACACCTTGACGGCATGACATGTAAAGTCGCGGAACAAAAGATTTAAGGTGCATGCTTTTTTTCTGGACCCGATATCGAGGGATCTGAGCTCGACCTTCGTCCATAAGACCACTCCAAATTAATAGAGTACTACCGGGACGGCAAGCATGTTCGTCGCAGATAATTTGTTCCTCGCCAACAGTTCAGAAGACCAAATCCGTCGAATGAGAAGTTTGTATCTGCATCGGAGAGCATCCTTTATAGATGTCACGTCCTGAATGCGGTTCTGTGGCACGCCCAGGTATGTGTAGGTCTCTCCACCGCCACGAATTCGTGTAGCGCATCTGTCGACGAGCTCACGTTACTCCGGGATTCCATTAAGTTTTCCTTTCTTCAAATAAACCTTGGTGCATTTTTCTAACCCGAACACCATTCGAATTTCCTGAGTGTACTCTTTGACAATGTCTAGAGTTAGATGTAGTTTCTCTTGATTTTTAGCATAGATCTTAAGATCATCCATGTAAAATACATAAGTGACTTTATGCTTTCGATTTCCAGGTTTGCCGCAGAGATACCCTCCGGAATGGCGAAGTGCGAGAGATAGTGGCAATAATGTGAGGCAAAAGAGGAGAGGGCTCATTGTGTAGCCCTGAAACACTCCTCTCTGTAAGGTTACACTGTTAGTGATCACACGATGTTTTCCCGATGAGATACTAAATCTGGTTTTCCAAAGCGGCATTAATCTCTCTACGCATCTTACGATGTGTGGATAAACCTTTAGGCTTTCCAACAGATAGATGATAAGTCCATAGATGGTTGAATCAAAAGCTTTCCGGTATTCAATCCAGGTCATCGATAGGTGACGCTGATATGATTCTGCGTCTTTACAGACACTTCCATCGATGAGCAGGTTCTCTCGACATCCTGCTACGCCTTTCTTTGAGCCACGTTGTTCGTACATCTCTCGCATTCCTGCTCAGGTGTTATGATGGCACTGCACAGCCCTTGAAGCTATTTATATTCTTCGAGTGTTCTTTCAGTGGATGCTGGACTTCGTAGACTTCTCTCCAAAATGCCTCGACCTCCTCTAGTGTGGGCGGGTGGTCCACAGTAACTGGAGGGTCTTGGAAGAGTCGAGATGGGTCGAACAAAAACTTATGATTTTCTCTGACCCACCTCTCTCTCCGCTCTAGACTTCTCCTAGAGTTAGATAGTACTCGTATTCTGTCAACAATATGCTGCCTGATGGTCAGTAGCTTTGACTTGTTAAGTGTGTGATGACAGATCCGCAGCTCGCGCGCGAACTGTCGAACCTTGGCAGTGAAAGTCCTGTTAGATGTTATGTATTAAATCACACACTGAATGAGGGACGCGTACTGTCTGGCCCAGCCTATCTTTGTGCTGAGTTGATGCATTCGTCTTTTGGTCTTATGATCAACCGTTGGTTTTGTTTCACGGTTTGCATCCCCCTTTTTCGGAGTTCCTCGGCACGGTTTCGCAGACCTTCATGCGAAAAATGCTGGAGCCCTGGGTGTTTCTCGCACCACAGAGTATGCAGTCGTGCCATGTAACCTTTCCGTTCAGGGGCCACACTGGTATCTTAGCACTACAGCAGGTGGTCCCTCAGTCGATCTGTCCATTTAAAAGTAACGAGATTCTGCCTGTCAATCGCATTGACCACGTCTTGATTGCCTCCTCCAACTCTAGCTACGGAAAAGGATTCGTTCATCCTTGTAGAGCCCCGCATGCAAGGATAAGGCTGCATACTCTGAGAGGTCGCCCAGAGTCAATTAGGTTCAATTCCTAAGGAATCAAAACCGAAACAATTTTTTTTTATCTTGAAAAGAATGCATCATTTTTTGCATCGGCAATCGCATACGGTCCTCCTGAATGCTAATTTTTTCTTGAACCTGCTGTTCGCTTTCTCCAATAAAATACACGTAAGCTTTGCAGAGCTCGAAATCATTTTTCTCAACGTTGAACCACTCAACAGCTACCACACTTCCTACATCGATTTTGCCGGGATTTACTGCACGGGTTATAGGCGACATTTCTTTTTTGCAGTCGACGAAATACTCGACGTGAAAGTTAGTTACATGGTTTTCTTCCACCTACATTTCAAAAGAGTAAAAAAGGACCGATGCATATATCAACCGTCGCGTTGCGTCACGTGTTTTTATATCAATAATATTTTGTTCAATTTCGATCAAAAAAACATTTGCAAAATCCTACTAATATTTCGGCCATTACTAGAATGAAACAGTTGAATTCTCAGTCGAATAATTAAATTATCAACCAAAAAATATTAATTTTCAACAAAAATTAGAATAATCAAATTTTCAGTTGCAAAAATTAATATTGAACCGAAAACGATGCATTTTCAAACCAGTAAAACACATTTGCGACCAAAAAAGATTTTTTGGTCAAGAAATAAAAATAATTTGAACCCAGTTGTGCAATTTTTAAGCCAAAAAAAGCGAATTTTCTATAAAACAGTGGAATAGTCCTAATTTTATCGTAAGATTCTTGGTTTATTCTCAGGAATTTACACATGAATTTGAAAAAGTAGCTGATTTTTCACTACAATGATTATATTTCAATCAAAAGCGATGGATTCAATAAGAAAAATGTAATAGTAGACTTTTTAATTTAAAAGAAGTTAATTTACTACCAAAAGAGATGACTTTTCTACCAAAGGACCGAATATGTAATAGTAGACCTTTTAATCAAAAATAATTAAATTTCATGAAAAATTGTATTTTCAACGAAATAATTCAGTTTTTAATAAAATAGTACAATTGTGAATAAAATAGATTGAGCCATGTTTCAAAAATTTAATTTTAAAAATTGAATTTTTGTCCGACCCCCCATAAAAAACACGCTATTGCATGCACGTGGAGCATGCGTAATGTGGCCGCTTCCAGCCCAGTGCCGTTCGCACATGCGCACTCCGCCGCCGGGCTAACATGAAACTTTACGCCCGCTGCATGAAACTTTAGGCCCGCTACACAAAACTTTACGCCCTGTATACATACACTGCACCTGCTTGTTTTCAAAAAGGGGGACAAAAAGTATGGTGTGTATCAAGGGCGTAAAGCCATGTGAATTTTATATGCCCTTACACTATCCAGCGGCTTGATTCTGAATAAAAAATACTATATAAGACTCTTCAATTATCAAAGCGAGTTAACTTTTAACCAAAAAAGATTAGTTTTTCTTTCAATAAACAATTGTAACCTTTTAACAAAATTGTTGCATCTTCATCAAAACGATTGAATTTTCAACTCAAAGATATAAATTCTGAACCAAAAATATAATATTAAACTTTTCTATTGAAAGGGATGAACTTTTAATGAAAAATAGTAAGGTTTTATTGTTGAATTATATTGTCTTAGTTTTTATTTAAGCAGAAAATCTAAAAAAAGACGAAAAAGAAGAAGTTTCGAAAAAAACTGAGGAAAGAGAGGAATTCTTTGAAAAATGGGGATGGGGAAAAGAGTGTGAAGTCTGTCGTTATGATATACTTTACCTTCAGGAATATCGGTAGTAGCAAATGTTTCCAAGAAGAAGGTCCTAGACGTTGAATTTTTTTATTTCATTCTGCATTCATTAGTATGGTTTTATGTATGAATCTGACCACTGAATATAAATTTTTCCTTCTCTGCCTGATTGCACCTCTCATACGTGAAGTCAGTCTCAGTCTGTAAAGAGAATTTCCTGATGTTTTATGCGAGTGAAAACGTTTTTCTGAAACTTAGCATAAATAAACTTGTATCGTTAATATATGCCAATTCATGACCACTGGTCTGCTTTAATACAGGATAGTTGTTAAATATGTCCTAAACGTTTCCCAGAATTTGCATGAGTTCAGGCAATCTTTCCTCAATACTCAATCACCAATGATTAAAAGCACCCCCCCATGGCTGCCTGGATGTCGGTCGATTTTAACCGTTTCTTATTCTCATATTTTTAATCCAAAGGATTAATTTTGAACAAAGAAGATAATTTTATAACAAAAAAGATTTTGAACGACAAAAACTGCTCTTACCAGATCACTTCATTGCATTGCAAAAATGCGTCCGTGACTGATAATATATACTAAGACAGACCCATGCAGACTATTCATAAATCCAACTTCAACAAAAAATGCCTTCGACATATTGGCCTGTAGCCCTCATGTGTTTTGAGTACACGAAGCGACCCAAGAATGACAGCTTCTCACCTCCGAGAGCACCTATCACAAGGACAATCACTTCTACCGAATATTTTGGGTACAGTCTTCGCAGCTCCCTTTTAAGGTCTTGATACCTCTCCTCCTTTTCTTTCTCCTTGGCACTGATGTTGTATTCTGACGGAGCCGAGAATTCGATTACAAAAATAGTTTGTTTCTCGCAATCTCGGAGAACAATGTCAGGCCTCAAGTGTGCAACGGAGACTGCTGTCCGAAAATCGTAGTTCCAGAAAATTTGGCACTTTTTGTTTTATATCTACTATAACTTTATATCCAATGCTGCTAAGAACGTATTATTTGGCGGCGTTTTTCACCCTTGTTTCTTTAGAGGGTTCACTTTGAAAGATCTTCAGAAATGCTTTGTCTGCTCTAAATCATTTTTAAAAAATGTCCTTTTGGAAAAATAATTTTCTTTATTTTTCGTTGTTTTTGCATTAGCATATGGAAATGCGCAGAATGGTGCAACGTTTTACTAAACATAGAAATCGTAAGGAACAAAAGTTCGCCTTGCTCCTTTAGACATCGAGGAGAATTCCGGGAAATAAGCAATCGGCACAAAGCGCTTCATTGATTTTTTTTACAAATCATACGCGACAAAAACATAATTAAAAATAATTTTCAAGACTTTCTTCACCCTCTTCAATTGACCGGTTTAGAATGAAATCGCACAGGAAAAAAAGCCTTCTTTTTTAACTTTTACCAGTTAATATATTCACTTTTCATAAAGTTTAACCTTCAAATAACGTTAAAAGTGTTTGATCTTTGCACGTTTGTCAATGGACGATAAGAATTTAAAATATCAAACCACTATACAAATACGTAATTCACGGCGCCTAGATTCTCAAAATATATTTCATTTATCCAAATTTGGAACCTTTGTTATTTTTTTAAATATGAGCTGACTTTGGGATTACATTGGACCTTTTTTATTTTGGACCAATGGCAAATTTTTGGGATTCGTTAAGAAAATTTTTTGATAACAATCTCTATATTATATGTCACAGATGGATATTTCGAGCAGCCGCATCAATTTTTAAGCGGGCAGGGTAATCATGGGGCGATGTGGCCCAATATGATGCAACAGCAGGATTATCCCGTCAACCATGGTTTACGCTCCAGCAATCAGCGTAAGTATATTATAATTCTTTAAAACTAGCAAAAAAATTTCGGGGTTCAAAAAAAATATCCAAATTTGATTTCTTAACCGCCAGTAAATATGTTTCAGTGAACAATCTTGGCCCCTTAATTTTGTTAGAAGAAGTTTCGAATTTTAGCATAGAAAGTAAATATTCTTATAGGAAATTTGATTACGCAGCTTTTTTCTGTGGACAAAAATGTTGCAGCCTTCCCCGTTTTCAAACTGAACCTGGAATATTATTTATCTGAAGTAGGATAAAAACGTTCCAAACAAATGATAACTACAATTTTCCGACAACAGATAATTTTGATCTGCCTCATGATCAAAATTATCTGCCGTCGGACAATTGTAGTTTTCAATTGTTTGCAGCGTTTTTATCAAACTTCAGATAAATAATGTTTTGCGTAGAAAATAAGTAATTTGAAAGTAGTTTGAATGTCATAATTAAGCAAATAATAGTAACAATATTTACATTTTTACAAATTGTTTAAGTATCTTTTTAAATTTTCTGTCCTTTTCAATTTTTTTAATGGCATTTCTTTTCAAATGTTTTCACTATTTTATTGTTTATTCATTTTCCGCCAAAAAGAAAAGAACAGTAGAACTTTAAAAAATTGCAAAATAAGACTCAGAAAAAAACAGTCTCAAGTGGTACTAAAATGATACCACTGGGAAAATTTAGAGAAAAGAAACAACAATTTATTTGGAATGATAGTATTACGTCGCAGTAAGGACCTTTAGATTTATTTTCGAAGCTAGAGAAATCAATGCATGGAGTAAACCCATAAGAGTAAAGAATAGAGATTATACTAGACATTTAAATTAATAAAATAGAGAATTCTCGCCGTAGCTTTGAATCGTGCGTTTATGCAATAATAAGTAATAAACAAAGAGAGCCATTTGTATAAATAGGATAGCTCAGGGCTTATGAGAATAAATGTTCGTTTTTCAAGTATATGAGTTGTATTCTTTCGCCCTTATTAAACCCAATAATTTAATTTTTATCATAGAATCTTGTTCCGAAATACAAATTATAGCATGATAGATAACAACAACGCGGTAAGTCAAGCATATGGCCACTTCTCAAGACCGTGAGATGGGTGGGCACAGGGCAAGATAAGGTTACGATGGCAGGCCGGCGAAACCCTCGTGTGTCTTGAGGACACGAAGCTCCTCTTTATGTTAAACCAAAGCAATTTAACCAAATTGATGGCATAGCGATTAAGCTTACTCGTCACTTCATATGTAGAGGTTTCGATAATTTTATAATCTTTGCGGCGCTCCTCGGCGCGGCGGCGACCAGGAAACTTAGGCATCCGGATGCTCCTTCCTTCGTACAAGCGTGCGGCCCTGGTGGCACGCTGCGCCTGACGACGATGGGTGCGCTGGGACGCCCGCGCATCTTCTACACTCTTTGTCATAAAAATTTTTCCGTGTGGCAAGATACGACGCACTAATAGGAAGGATGGCGCTGGTGCTTAGGGCTTCCCGCTCCGTCGCTCCCTTCACAACTCTAAATACCCCTTTTGCGTGTGAAAGTTAACCGAACAAGGCGGTTAACCCAACTGTAAAAGGGGAATTCAATTAATAACCGAACCCGACAGGTCATCGTAGCCCGGTATTGAGTGAAGGTGAAGAAAGCTAGCAAAAGCGACTTACTTTACAGCTCTGATGATGGGACCTCGGTGCTGGGAATGGTAAGCTCTGCTTCGGTGATGACGAATGACTCGATAAAAGGGGGCTCTGCGGCCTCCAACGGAAAGTGCAAAGTGGCACACAACGAACGAAACAGGATGAACTCGGAACAAACAGAAAAAAAGTAAAAACGACTCAAAGTATCAAGATGTGTATGTTTATTTGTGTGGTACGTACAGAGGTCAGAGTGAACGCGTTTGGGCCTCGGAAAATTTGGAAACCGACTGATTTGACTAGGTCACTCCCGACCCTCGCTAGAAAGGTCGTACGGCATTATTTGTTAATAATCCATTGTTAAATAATAAATTTCGAAATATTATCAATTCAAGAATAGGTTTCGAATGACCTATTTATTCTCTGGGAAAAATAATTATCATTAACCTAACATTAATTTAATTAAAATCCTTAAAAGAACTATCATGTATACTTTCAATTATCTACTCGTTAATTTGAATAGCAATGGACGTGCGTGTACACATGAGCACATGTATACACGTACATCAATTTAATATTGTTATTGATTTTATTTCCAGGTGGAATTTGTTCATTTTATTTAATCCCTAATTTCTTTTAATTCCGGTTTTGTTGCCTCGATTCCATGTAAATTTCCTTCATTAATTTATTCTATTCACCCCGCAATTTCCTAAATAAGAATCCTGAAATTAAAAACAAAAGCGTGAAAAAGAAATGTTTATTTTAAGTGCTGGTTGAGATCCCCGGCCACATGTTTTGCTACGCCAGAAGGAGACAGAGAGAGAAGTGGAGAGAGAAGGAAGAGAGTGCCGAAAGGGAGGAAAGGACGCGCATAGGAGTAGGAGTTAGGCCAGGGAATTTAGCAGCTATTTGGCAGCTATTATGTTTGATGACTCACTGGCCTGGCCAAACTGGTTGTTCAGAGAATCCGTAAAATCGTCAAGTAGTCACGTTCGACTTTCACTCAAATTTCTTTCAGAAGATTTGAGTGGAAACCTCGTTGACCCTTGTTTTGCTTTTCCCGTGTTCTCAATCTAAACATTTGACAGATAACACTGAATTCATGGAATTCAAGGAATTCGCGGAATCAAAATCGCCACTCTTTGCAGTCAGCGGTGTTTTCCAAAAATTATGCAATAATTATTTTGGAAGTTATTGACAATTAATTAAATAATCATCTGAATCTTTCTTAAAGATTCCAAAGATATAAAAACTCATTTTTCGTTATTTTGCAGTTAACGGTTGTTTTTCCAAATCACGGCATAATAATTTATAAAATTTGAAAAAATTTATTAAATGTATGAACTTTGTGAACTTGGTGGAAATGTATGCAACTAATGGAATTTTTTTTTAATCAGAGATTTTTATGGTACTTCGTCGGTGACTTTTAATAAAACCAAGAACCGTTGTACTGGGAGTATGAATCGTGCTTAAAATTTGTGTGCCTGACTTTCTGTGGCTTGCTCAGGTTTGTTGACGCTTCAGCTATTCAACATTCAGCTGGGTTGCTGTGAAAAATACAGTGCATGTCCAAAATTTCTCGTAGGCGTTTTTTCCGCGTAGATTTAAAAGCCACTCAAAAATAATTGTTGTATGTCAAACATACGAATTGAGAACCCCGAAAATCCTAGCAATGGCCTACGTGATCTTCCACTCAAATCTTCGTATGAAAATCTGAGTTGAAGGTCCTACGTGACAAATTGCCGATTTTCGGGATTCGAAACGACGAGTTTGCCCACCCTAATTGAGTCACCGCTTGTTTAGGCCCTTACATCTCATCCTCAATAGGCCTGTTAACGGCCGGAAAAATTTCCCGGCTGAGTGACGAAAGCCTGCGGAGCACGTGCCCAGGCCGTGTTTACAAAACATTGCAGTAGGCTCAGTCACGTACGCCAACGTCTGTCTCTCTCCCTCCAACGCGCGCGTCCTTCCCACTTTCAACTGCTATTCCTTTCTCTCTCTTTCCCTCTCAGACGAATGGTTCGTACCTAGCCGGGGAGCTCAACCAGGATTTAAATGAACATTTTCTGAAATTAATTAATTTCCCAAAATGTTCATCAAAAACAATGGCCTTGTCGGCAAATTGAGGAACTGGAATAAATACACGGGAATACGGATTTGCGGATAAAGTAATGAGACAGTAAAAAAATTTTTTAAAGGTAATATTAAAGTTCCAGAAAGAATAAATAAATAAGTTGTTAAACAAACTCCCATTGGACGAAATTTAGGGATAATAGAATATCAGATTGATGTAAGTGTACACATGTATCCATGGCTACACGCCCATCAATCAAAAGTAATTAGATTATTTAAATTTAAAGGTTTTTCTTAGGCCTAATATTGTACAGTCTCTTCTGTAGTCATTATTCGATCCTAGATTAGTATAAAATTAAGACGGGGTAGGCGGTTGTTCGGTTTTGCCTTAACTTGACAGAATTCTAGCAAAAATTATTAAACAATTAATTTCTAATAACAAAGAAAGCCGAACAGCAGTTCTATTCGCCCTAACTTCATGGTTCCTTCGAAAAATTAAGTTAGGATAATGATAAGCATTGTATTAAATTTTCAGGATTTTTAATTAATAATTCATATTTTTAATTTTCAATTAAAATTTTAGAGAAAAAATTGATTTTAAAGTTAGCATAGCGTCGCCGCGCGGAGGCTGAGGCTGCGGGGCCTTGGCTGAAAATCCCCACCGCTCGGTTGCGACTCCATTGTCGGTCTCGCAGCCAATCGGCGGGATCGACGCCGTCCCCTCTGCCACGGGGAACTCCGTGCGGAGGGAAGCGAGAGTCGGGAGCGACTCTCGTAAGTCAGTCCAGCTTGGAAATTTTCGGAGGTCAGACGTGCAGTTCTGCCCTCCTTCGTAGCACAATAAAGCATCTTACACCGCGCTTCCATAGTTTTCTTTTTCGTTCTCCGACGTCACTTCATCCTTTTCGAGCGTTACCTCGATCTTTTAGTCTCACTCGCTTCCCGAGTAGACACCGGAATTCATTTGCGACTAGTGCTCGTTTGTCAGAATACGTGCCGCGCCAGTGCAGTGAAGGGGAATTGACTGGCAGTTCTCGGGGGATTCGATTCGGACTCCGAATTAAGAAGCACCATCCGCCAGTAATTCGGTTGGTGCCTCTTTTCGAATCCAACGTTAGCCAAGAGTCGTGGGTTCTACCTGTGATTTTTATTTTCGGTAAGTGATCCGTGTTTGAACGCCAAAGCCCCTAATGACAGGGAGTTCTTAATCACGACCAAACCCACGCACTCTCCGGCGACGGTTGCAGCGGGCCGCCGGGGGAAGCCGCCTGTCAGGAGGACAGCGTCGGCCGACTCACGAACCTCACTACCCAGCTGGAGGTTCCCAGCGAAACGTGAACGCGGAGTGTCGGCCAGGAGGGCCGCCGTTCACCGCGCCGCCCAGGAGGAAGCGGCGCTGCAGCGACGTTTCATCGACGAGTCGGCCGGAAAGGCCGTCGCCATCCCCCTTCTCCTTCCGGGCTGGCGAGTCCAGCGCAGGAGCCGATGTCGGCCCGGTACACAGGACCCAAGACAGCGTTGTCCGCATATTAATCGGAAGGTACCCTCGTCTTTTAGGGTACCCAGATTTGGGGAAGAACCCCGTTATACTTTTTCTCCGGTAGAAACCGTGAGCTGGATGTCGGCCGTGGTCGTGAATTGTTTCGATTCTCCACCGCGGCCACTCGCTCTCGGAGGCGCTCTTAAACGCGACCGCTCTCTCTCTCTCTCTCTCTCCCACTGAGAGACGCTGGGTTCAGGAGACAAATTGGCGCCCAACATGTGGCTAGGAAAATATTTTCTATTTTCGAGTGATCGAAAACGTCCCCCTTTTCCCCCCAGAGTCAAAATGATTCACTCTCTGAGTACGAGAGGCCGTGGCGCCGGCAGGCCATCTGCCAGAACAATCTCCACAGGCAATAATACGGTTTCCGAGTCTGAACCGGAAAACTCGGTGGCGCCCATCCAGAGCCCTTCCAGGACAAACAACCCGGGCAACGATGAAGGTGCCCCACCCACACCACAACCAGGCACCAGCCAACGACGCTCCTCTTTCCCAGCCTTGCAACGGGATAGAAGCAAGAAAACATGCCTGGACCGAGCAGCCGCCCGGAAACGGAGACGGCACCGGTAAATCCTCGGCCAGTACCCCGACGGGCGTCGTGAACGCTGCATGTTCACCAACCCGACAGCCTTCTTGAGCCTCTGCGGACACTACTTTACAGAGGCCTCAATCGAACCATCCTTGTGGTCAAGGATGGTAATCAAGTCATTAACTGAAAAAGCCTCAAAATGGTACGAGGTATATAAAACCCTCTCCCTGCCATGGGCGAAATTCCGCACACTCCTGGTTCAGAATTTCGCAGGAGTGTCCGCATTAAACAAGCTACATATAAAGCTATACGCGACCAAACAAGAAGAAAAGGAAGCCGCAGGAGTTTTTCTTTAAAAAAAAATACTTGGTGCCAGCGGAGTTTTTATAGTCACTGATTTTGAATTTGATGTCAAAGTTACAAATTCAAATGACGAATCGAATATATCGGCAAAAATTGTTTTTGCACACGTTTGTTTGAAACTTTCACGAAGAAAAAGGATCCGCATTATTTACAAAATGACTAGTATAAATTTAGATAGCGTGACTTTCCAGTAGATTTTATAAGAAGTTCAGGTAAATCTGCTGATTTTTTGTGCATTTTGCCTAGCCTCCAGTAAAACTACTGAATACGGCGTTTTCCATATTTTAACATTTCACTGGAAGTTTTGCGAATCATTTTTCTGCTTGTGGTACAAGAGGGGTTTCGGGGTCGCTGATTCGAAATTTTGGGCTCTTGTCAAAAAAAAATCTATAATAAAAATCCCTATGTTATATCTTGCAGCTGGAGGTACTTGGATGCCAAATTTACCTCATATAATAGCACAGCGAGGAGAAACCGGCCACCATGGTTCAACTTCTAGGAGACAAGGTTTAACTTCCGGAACTCGACGTTAGTATATTATTATTATTTAAAATAAGAGAATTTTTTTTTAAATCAGGAAAACATCCAAATTTTATTTATTAACCGCCAATAAATTGCTCTCGCTGAACGGCGTGGGTCCCTAGTGAGCTTCGAAAGAAGTTTAGAATTTTAAATTAAAAAGTACATATTCTTAGAGAAAAATTAATTGCGCATCTTTTTTCCTGGACAATAATGCTATAGTTTTCACCGTTCTAAAAAATTAGTTGAAATTTATGATGTGCAGAAATTTGTGGACCTCTATGGTAATTTATATGCATTTACGGAAATTTATGGAAATGTGTAGCAATTCACTGAACACTTTTAATAACAGCTCTGTTGGATGCTTATACGTACGTTTCTCTCTCTATTATATTCAGTTTCATTAATACTTTTTTATTCCTTTATGTTGTTATTTCACGAGGTGTTATAATTTTATTCTTTTTTATTTTGTCAACTTATATCGTAAGATAAGTTTACCAATAGTGCCATCTTAATATAAGATTTGAGTAGCTTCTTACAGCATATACTTACATGAACTTACTTACTTTTTTATAATTGGATGATGTCGTTAAGTCTACATTTTTAGTATTAAACCAGGGTTCTAAAATATTTACACTACACTCTAGATTCTACATCTATATATTAATATATTTCTGTATATTTGTATATTGTATTATGTATATACTCTGTAAAGCTCCTAAAGGTGCTTTATAGGCCTGTGAGCTTTTTTCGCAATAAATAAAAAAAAAGAGTAGATTAGGATGTAACCAGACGCAGATAGGTTTCTGCATGTGTCTTTGTCTGAAACGTGAAATCAAATGATACAAAACTTGCCTTTCTGTGTTTGATATCGAAGGGATGCTGTCAGTGGATAACAGGAACTCAAAATAACATAATATTCTAAAAATACAGAATCCAGGGTGTCTATATTATCAAAATATATTTATTTCATCGAAAATTGGTACCTCGGTTAATATCAACTGACTTTGAGATAACATTCGAGCTATCTTTGGTTTGGACAAATAACAAATCTTTGGGGTTCATTGACAAAAATTCTTGAATAAAAATCCCTATATTATATTTCGCAGATGAAGACACACCACGACTGCTCAATTTGGAGAGGAGGACACGGCAGCAGATGGAAGCACTAAGCCTCAATGCTGTAAATAATGGTACATATTGATTTTTTTAACTGAAAAATGTTGTTGCGATCTAGAAAAAAAAATTGAAATTTCATTTCATAACCGCCAATAAATTGTTCTTGCTAAATGACGTTGGCCCTGGGAAACATTTGATACCAATAGCATTAATAGCCAATAGCATTAATATGACAGCATTGATGCGCAGGAACATTAAAAAAAGCTTTGTAAAAAAAGGCCTTGAATCAAATTCAAATATGTCAACATGGACTCGTGCCCCCAGACTTTCAAAATTAACGTAAGGCTTCCAATGGAAAAAGCTCAGTTTTCGAAAAAATGAAAAAAGTACTTTTTAATAAAGTTTTTTTGATTTAAAGATAAAAAATTTTTTTAAGCAATGTTCAAGAAATAATTTCCGTTTAATAACTATTAATTTTGATACACCCAACTTCCTTGTATTGTGCCCGGATATGTCCATTTACTTCAGAAAAAGACTTTATAGATTAACAGGGGAAATAATTGTTTAAATAAATAAAAATTGTTCAAATTGTTGTCAAATAAGTTAAGTTAGAAATATTATCATTGAAATTCGTCAACTGTATCACTTCGCCCGATAAATAAAAACTTTGTACGATTCACGGGAGAGAAAAAATTGTTTAAACAAATAGTAGTTGTTGAAAAAAAATTTAATTAGTTAAAAAATACTTGGGAATTCATGACTTACAGAATACAGAAAATTAATTTAGAGGAAACTCCAAAAAATACCATCTCTAGCATCAATTTTACATAAGACTGATATTTTGCATTTTTTGGGGCATTTTCCAATCACAATACAAGGGGGTTGGTGGCGTCAAAATTGAAAGTTAATGTTATGAACAATATCATATTTTTTAAACAAATAGGATTGCTGCATTGCATCCATGATTACCTTACACTAATTAAAAAGTGGAAAAAATTTAGAATATTTCAGAAAAAATAGCAACTTTCTAGCATTATTCAAAGGCAATATTATAATGAAAATAATACTAAATTGTTTAGCGGATTATATTTTTTAAATTAAGTATCATCTCACTCTCACTAAAAATTTGAAAATAAGTTGCGAAATTCGAAAAAATACTTACTTACAGAAAAAAATTATAAATTGTTCAAATAATTTAAATAAACATCTAATAACCAATACCGATACCGATTCGTCACCATAAATTTCTAAAATTTATGGAAATTTATCATTATTGTGGAAATTAATGCAATTTTTGGAAAAATTATGAAATCTGTAAAAATTTATGAAATTTGTTGAAATTTATGAAATTTGTTGAAACTTATGAAATTTGTTGAAAATGAAGTTTGTGAAAATTTACGAAAGTTGTGGAAATTTATGATAATTTACGAAAAATTATGACGTTATTAAAAATATGCCGGAAGAAAAACTTCAATTCCGGCAAGGAATACGGATATATACAGATGACACATAACCTCCCCGTCATCAAGATCTCCCTTTAATTTTCTATTGTTCGACATATTTTTGCAACATCGATTTTCTAACTCGTTGCAATTAATCTAGAATTATTTGTAATCAATAATAATGAATCGTTTGGAATTCATAATAGATTCTTTGCAATTCAATTTAGTACACGATAAAATGTGCCGGAAGAGAAAATTAAAATCCGGCGAAAAATCTAACCAAATAAAAATACAATTTTCTCTGTTCTTTAATTTAGTTTATACACTACCGTCAGAAATTGTGCGCACGGCTCTTGTGAGCGCTATTAAAAATCACTGCTGACTTCAAACCACGATATTTCGGTGAAAAAAAGAGATAGGGCAGTTTTTGAAAACAGTTGAAAAGCTTATGAAACTCCACGTCTGGTGATACCCAACAAATATTTTTTTAATATTCTGAAAAGGATACAGCACGTGAGAAGTTTAAAAACAAAATTCAAGATTTTCTTAAATTTTCTACCTCAAGTTCAACTTTTAGCACGACCTAAAGACATTTTTTCAAAAACCTGAAAATTATAGGCTATCGAGCATGACATCTTATCTTTAATTTAAGTCAAAAAAACTTTAAAAATCTTTATGGGTATTCGAGATATGATTAAAAACGTTCAATCATATCTGAGCTTAATTGTACAGTTATTTTGGCTGAAATTAAAGATAAGATTTCAGGCTGGATGTCATATAATTTTGAAGGTTTTTTTGAAAAAATTTCCCTAGGTCGTGCTAAAACTTGAGCTTGAGGTGGAACATTTGAGAAAATCTTGAATTTTTTTAAAACGTTTCACGTGCTGTATCATTTTCAGAATATCAAAAAAATATTTGTTGGGTACCACTAGACGTAGAATTTCATGAGATTTCCAACTATTCAAAAAAAATGCCATATCACTTTTTTTACCGAAATATCGTGGTTTGAAGTCAACAGTGATTTTTAATAGCGCTCACAAGAGTCGTGCGCACAATTGCCGATGGTATTGTACGTAGTTCGTTTTGTTTGAAATTTTTTTTCACATAAGAATAACAAGAGATTGTCTACTTTAAATGAAAGGCCAATCGTTTATTTCGTACTAAATTTCAATTAAAATTTTTTAGTGACTTTCTGAAGGGGTTTTGCGGAAAATTCAGTGCGTTATAAAATTGTTTGTATTTGTCATCTGGAAAAAAAATATTGCATCTAGCGTGGTGTATCTTTATGAAGCCAGAACCCTCAACTGAAGCACTGCTAGAAATTGGTCCAATTGTTAGCCCAAGCCATGTGTTAATAAAATAAATACCAACTGACTTTAAGATTACGTTTGGGCTATCTTTATTTCGGAACAACAGCAAACTTTTGGCGTTTGTTGAAAAAATTCTTTAATAAAATTCTTTATATTATATTTTACAGCTGGAGTTCGTTCACGCGACGGCCAAAGTGCATTTGCAAGGGAAAGAAAACAAGGTATTATTAGTTATTTATGTGTTACTGCCAAAGACCGAGAATATGCCTGTAAGAATATGAGACTCTTAATATAAGAATATCGTTTTTTGATATAATAGATATTTTCTGTCTGGAAAAAAATTCATTAATCTCTTTTTGTCCGAATGAAATAGTTATTGCGCAAGGAGGAGTTTCCGCTCTACCAAACGAACATTGCGACAACATTCAAGCAAAAAGCATCGTTTCCGTAATGGTTGAAGGTCGAACTTATATAGAATATGGAATGCTTAAATGCAGTGGATCGGACGACTGGGATATGCGGATTAACCGCGCAAATCAAATAAAGCCTGACAGAAAAGAACGCGTGTTTATAGACATTACTAAAACTGATCCGTCAACAGGAAGGCCAGAACCTAATAAACATTTCCATGCAACACTCCCAAGTCGTATTGAGTCAAGAACAAGTAAAGCGAATGGAAGGTCCAGAATTTTCATGTATCACGCGGGTAATTTTTATTATGCAAATCTAGTAACTGAATATCCAAGTATGACAAATCCTCCTAGAAGTTCAGTCCATGTTGTTGGTGAATATAGGCCCGATTACTATCTAGCCTTTCACGGGGTGCTACAAGTTTGGGACACCGCAACCGCAGACCCTCCTAAGTGGGTTCTAAGACAGCCACCACGCAGGTGGTAGGACGAAACTATCACATAGTCTCCATGAAAAAAAAGTCTCACCCAACTGTATCATTTTACGATTCATAATTAAACAAAACTATTATCAAATAAAAATCTAATTCTGTGTCAATGACTCTAATTGAATTTTATTTCAATCTCCTCTATATTTTATATTCAAATATATAAAATGTCTTTATTTTTTTATCGATATTTATTTTATTTATTGATATACTTGACACAATATTATTCGTGTGATTTTAGAATGTTATTTAATTCCTTTATTCCAACACATAAAAGTAAAGTTCGCAGTATTTATAAGCGGAAGCACAATCATTTCCTCAAATTACTGAAAGCGATTCTTTAATAATAAAATAGAATAATGTTTACGTTCAGACGATATTTACTCTATCATAACCCGGTCTTTAATAAATTATACCGACCCGCATTCAATCTTCAGAAGTTAAATTTATGATTAAGGGGGTCTTCTAGTCTCGAGCCACGATAAAGGGTCTGTTTTTGGAATTTTACTGCAATGAAACTACACATGATAACAGATAACGGTTTGTCACTATTAATTGATACATTCTTAGTCTAGAAAAATAGTGTTTAATAAAGATTGTTTCCACATCCGCGACTTTGAAACGTTCTTGACCGCGCTACTGCATAAAACATAAAAAGTAAGATATAGTTTCA
>CAKNWT010313126.1:0-26408 GCA_932066315.1 Andricus coriarius | reverse complement strand
TTGTTGAAATTTAAGAATCTTAAATTAGATTAAAATCAAATTCAAAACTCCATTTAACGTCCAGCACTCAGCTCAATGTATAAATTCCTGAAAATAAACCATGAGTCTAACGATAAAATTTGGACAACCACCACAAAATGCTCCTATTGCAATTTCTAAAAACAAAAAAAAAATGTGCTTTTTTCGACAAAAATAAAAGAGATAAAAGAATAATGAGAAGGCAACCAACCAAATCCCCTTCCTTCTCTTTTTTATTTCTTTCGTCTTTTTTATTTTTATTACTATCAAATCACAATAAAAAAGCATGGATAATATTCACCAACTTTTCGGTGCTTCACACAGCACCCTTATCAAGGTAAGACAAATTAGAACAGGTAGGAACAGCAACGAAAATACGATCCTATCTCCTAGATACCTGATATAATAGATACCTCTTTTTTATTTTTGGTCAAAGAAACAAAGTTTTATTCTGTTTTTAGGAATTTCAATAGGAGCATTTTGTGGTGGTTGCCCAAATTTAATCGTTAGATTCTTGGTTTATTTTCAGGAATTTATACATTCAAAATTTGTTATCATGTAATTTTAAATTATCTATATTTATAATATTAGGAAATAAAAATCCAATTAGGTAAACGCACACTTTTCTCGCGTGCATTCACTGCTAGTATTTATTCTGCCGTATAAGTTAAAAAGACACTTATGTCACATTTTTGGTGAAAATGAAATTTTTACATCAATCGATTTGCAAAATAAAACTGCATCTATCTACCCAAATGAGTATTCTGACAAACAAGTAGATTTTATTTAATAAAACGTTTTTTGACCGAGTACAATAAGGTCTAGTGTACCTTAACTAAAGTTTTTCTTCCTCTCTCAAATATTTGAGTTTCGCGTCTATTTACACTTTAAAAAAGCCGCGTCTCTTTCGTTCGGACTTGTAAAACGAACGAGGAAACCTAAAGGTGGTCAGCTGGTTTTCAGCTGTTTTCACTTGTTGCCGGACAACACTTTACTAGATAAACAAATACATTAAAATATTTATTTATATTGAATGGCATTGTGAATTTGCTCGCTACACTGCACACTATGTGCCGTTGCAATCAATGAAACAAATAAGAATCCAATAACTGTACTTTTCATTGCGTACATTCAATGACTCGTGATCAGCGATATGTAGTGTTACTTTATCAATAAACACCTGATATCTGCACAATATTCAACATATTTTCGCATAAGTATAAGAAAATTGATTTGCAAAAAGCAATGTCCCTGACAACATACTTCTAAGTTAGGACATAAACTTGATTAAAATGAATGCAAAATTCGCAAACACTTTGGGGTTATACGCACATTTTTCTAAACGTTGAAAAAATATTCAAAAAAAAGTATTCGAATTGTAAATTTTCTACTAATATTGCAAAAAGTGTATTTAAAAATATAATTAACAAAATATATTGCAAAAGTAGAATTTCAAAATGTAATTTCAGAAAAATATTTTATGAGTATTTCAATTTAAAAAATGCATTTTCTGCAGTTATAACTATTGAAATATAATTTCCCTCTTGAACAAAATCAGCTGTCTCCTCGAGGCATTTCAATCGCCTTAATTGCTCTTCGAATCAATTGCCATATTGATCAAAATTTGATTGCATCTGAATTTCCCGATTTGATTACTGATTTTGATAACGAAAATACCGAGGAAAGAGAGTAATTAGCGTATTTCTTTTTGTACAGATTTCATAGTAATAAAAAAAATCGCGTTTGTGTGCCGAATTTAAACTGCATACGCCAGTAGAAACTTTTTCTATTGTTTATGCGGAAATTTGTTCATTTTCAAATGTGTTACTTAGCACTGACATTAGTGTTCTTTTCTTGGCGATCAATGCTAAGATTGCACAATCATTGACGGATAATAAAAATGATGTCCGTTTGTTGACAAACATATAAAAATATCAGATGTAATTTGACTATTCGTGAATTATTAAATGAATACAATACGCTGCAATTGAAAACATACCGAATGTTAGGTCGTCTTCACATCGGACAAAAGTAATTCATCCGATGGTTGCGATATAAAAAAGGTTTTCTTGCACGAGTAGCAATTTCAAAACATACCAAGCATTTATAAACTTTTGAAAAACCCTAAAAAGAAACTCAATTCGTTAAAACATGACTGAATGTAAATCATTTCTTTTTGATATTCATGAAGTACTTGTACACGTATACATTCGATTGTCGTTCAATATTTTAGTTGATTTTCTCCTAGATACAAAAATAATAATTATAAAATTATTTTACATAGGAGTTTGTAAGTTAGTCGACAGAACGAACAGTTTTAGGTTTTTTCTTCGCTTGTAAGCCATTGTAAAAGTCGAGATATTTTACAGACAAAAAAGCCGCGTGTCAACTCGCGGATTTTTTAGTCTGTATTTGTCACTATGAACAATCGCATGTGGATTTTGTTATAGCAAAAAAATTGAAAAATGTAAATTTTGTTTACAGAATGAGAAAAATATTCACCAATTTGTATGAATGATGTATTATGCAGTATTATTCTGAAGAAAAACGTGGAAAACTGATAATTGCTTATATAGTTCCCTAAAAACATAAAAATCTAAATAATTATGTTTCCACACCCATTAAAAATGACCTATAGAGGGTATGGCTCTGAAGATTCTTTCGACTTGAATGTCCATTTGACAAATTGAATAACCAATTATAACTAGTAATAACCAAGATTAGGATTATTTACTTTTTTCATCTGTCTGGTCATCACATTTCAAATGGGCTTCTTCAAAACTTAGGATATGTCTTATTTTTATCGTTAGAAGCCTCATCCTATTTTTGTCACGTTTCCCGTTAAAGGTCCAAAGGCTTTATCCGAAGTACACTAATAAAACTAATAAGAAAATACACTATTCTGTCTAAAAAAGGGCTATAACGATATATTTCGAAAATCTCGAAATAATCGTTGTTAAAAAGCTGATTGGCTTTTTATGGTACAGAACTTTTTAAGGAATACCATAAACTTTTGTAAATTAATAACGAATGAAAATTACGATTTATACCTAAAGCGGCAGAAACAAAACAAGTTCGCAAATAACTAAATTTTCATAAACAAGTATGACCTAAAATATTTCTTTATGATTCCTGCTACGGTTTCTGACATCTGACATCTGTGCACGTGCAAAGTAAGGCAAGTGATATCTTTGCACGGGCACACTTGGGCAAGTTAGAAATGTGCACTTGCACAGTTGTCCGAGTGCCAACTGTGCACGTTGAAATTTCGACGTGCACAGTTGTCCAAGTACTATCTGTGCACGTGCACAGTTGTCCAAATAACAACTGTGCACGTCGAAATTTCAACGTGCACAGATGGTACTTGGACAACTGTGCACGTCGAAATTTCAACGTGAAAAGTTGTCACTTAGACAGCTGTGCACATGCACAGTTATCCAAGTGACTACTGTGCACTTGCACAGATGGACTGTGCTCAGTTGGCACGTGCACAGTTGTCCGCCTGACCAACGACGTGCACAGTTGGACACGTGCAAAGTTGCTACGTGCAAATTTGACCCCATCCCCAATTTTCTGTTATGTTATGTTCGAGTTTGTCGTCGACAATTACATTTATTTTGAATACAAAAGTATTATACTTCAAAGAATATTTACAATACTGCAACAACGTCAGTCTATGCTGGTGTGTTTTACCTGAAATTGGTATTCAAAACGAGTATTATTTAAAAAAATAATTAGATTTCAAAGAAGATTGATAAGTTTCGCAAAACTTTTGTTTACTCTGTTGTTTTCCATCAAAAATTCATCTTTTTTTTAGAGAAAAATCATTCCTATTTGGACAAGGTTTATAATCTTTTAGATATTTTGGATTATATTGGTATTTTTGTCGAAAATTTGTACTCTAACTTTAAAGAAATTATATTAAAAAGATTTCAACGAAAATCCAATTCAAAAATTGTGATTAAAAAATCATTGTATTTCAAAGAAGATTTATAATTTTTAAATAATTTAAGGTTATGTTAACGTATTTAAAATCAGTAACTTTAAACATTATGTTTCAAAATAAATAAAACCTCGAAAACTAAAAAAAAAATCATGAAGTGAAACTTTCTTCCATCGTTTTTTTATATTCAAAAATATGAGAGAAAACAAAGTTTTCATTTTTAATTCGTTATTACGATCAATTTAGTAAAATAAATCAAAAATAAATCGAGTTCAAATTCCCTTTTATTATAAGTTAAAATAATAAAAGGGAATATGGACTCGATTTATTTATTTATTTTTTTTCTAAATTGATCGTAAGAGAGAATTAAAAATGAAAACTTTGTTTTCTCTCATATTTTTGAATTATATATCAAATAAGATATACAATTTGGAGCATTTTTTCTTATGTTCTGCTAGTGCTTTTTTCGAAAATTGGTGTTTTCAATTTAAAAAATCACAAGATTATTCAGACTTTCAATCGGTACTTCTGCTAAAAAATTATTGGATTTTAAAGAAGGTAACACATTTTTCAAGTATTTTAGGTTAAGCTCGCGTTTTTCATTGAGGATTTACCATCTTGAACAATTTTTAACTATGTATTTTTTAACAAAAATGCAATGGTTTGATTGTCTATACAAAATATTATATATTAATTCTGAAGTTGAGATATCAATTTTCATCAGTTATAAAGAATATCTTCCTTGCTTTCATTTTCTATTATTTTTGATAATAGATACTACAAAACACAAACTTTTTGTAGTAATATTTATTTTATATTTTAATTTAAATAAGTCGTGAGACAAAAATAATATTCGAGCGCGTGTTTGTTTTTTAGTTAAAAATTATAAATATAATATTTCTATTCAAGCAAAGCGTAGTTAAATAATAAATTTAAATATATTAAATTTAGGATCAGGAATTTGTTTATTTTTCGGCAAGTTTTTAACGAGTATAATCTTCTATGTCCAATTTGTTTATATAGAAGTGTATATAGGATTTTTAGTAGCACAGTAATTTATCATTTGCGGTAGTGGTACAAATTAAGTTAACTATTTCCTAACTGCATACTCTGTTCTACGGTTCAGTTGGCAAATTGCGAACCGCATTCACCGCTAGTGGATAATCCGTGCTTGGCTGTAGTTCACGAATAAACTGTATGACAAAAGTTTTGCACAGTTTGTCCTTTTGTCAAGCGTTTTACCTCTATATTTCGAAAAAGTTGAAATTACCAGTCATCAGAATTTAATGATAGTTCTTACAATTTTCACAAATTAATGGCACCCTAGGTCGAGTGGAAAAAAAGAGAATTTTATTCTTCATGTTGATTTTAAAACCTGCAAAATTGTTTTAAAACAACTGCCGATGCTGACCAAAACTCAAGAGATCGTGTCTGCTGCATACATCGGCAATATAAATAAAAAGAAAACTCAACCGTAAATTTTGTTCCGATATAGGGACCTATTCTCCACATTTTTACAGATTGAAAAAAAATTATTTAGAAGAAATGGGATCTATAACACAAATCGAAAATTACAATTATAAATTGACATGTCCAAATACAAATATATCATCGCGCAGGGCGAGAGACGGCTGCGACTCTCCCTTCGACAGGGAGGCAGAGCACGAGTACTTACAAGGAACCCTAGGTAGGTGTACCCCTCCGACTTTTTTTCTCATATATGATGTAGTACTCGTAAAACTAAGCGACACGTGTTTTTTCTTACGTGCCCAAAATGGTTTTAAGGGGGTGAAAACCACCCCCGAAAAGTGTGGTAACAAGTACCCATTTAATTGTTTCACATATAGTAACCGAATCTTTCACAATCAAACCAACTCGAATAATGTCCTCACAGTAGAAGATGAAAAAAGTGATTTTGTCAACTTGATCGAAAAAATTTGTAGGGGGTAAACTGCCCCACAATTATTTTTAATTTTATAAAACCACCATTTAGTGCATTTTATTATATTTCTGCTAAATAAAGGAAGTTTCGCGTACAAAACCGAGCAGAAAAATTCCTTTACAAATAAAATAGAATGATATAAATTCGTCAATTAAGTGCAAATTTTTTATGGTGGTAAACTACCCCAAAGGAATTTACGAGTATACAATAAAATTACCAAGTAGGTGTAAATTCAAGCTGAAAAAAATCCAAAAAGTATATATGTTGCAGGCGATAATAAAATAAAGTTTACGTGCTCTTGCATTTTCACGAAAAATTACGTTATAGGGGGTATCCATCCTAGAGGGTGTTTTATTATGTTTCTATAAATTCGAGAAACTTATATATGTCAGTTTATATTTTTAGAAAGACTTCAATTACATTTTTAACTTAATCAAATATCTTCACCAAGGTATCACAGTCTTTTTAAGTAGTCTTGGTTTAAAAGTGGTTACGTTGCAGAAAGACCAGGAGAATTTGAGAATCCGGTAGACTTTTCCTTCAAAACATTTTCCAACACATTATGTGAAATTGAAGGATGTCAAAATGTAGCCGTTATTAGATGTTCGTGGTGCAAAAAATCTTTGTGTTTTAAACATTTTTTCGAAGAGCATCACTACTGTACCATGTACAATGAATAAACAAGCCTAATGATGACTGTTGGTCCGATAAATTTTATTTTTTTATCACGTGCAACATATATTTTTTCAGATTTTTCAGCTTGAATTTACACTCACTTGGTAGTTCTATTGTATACTCGTAAATTCCTTTGGGGTAATTTACCATCATGAAAAATGTTCACTCAATTGACGAATTTACATTAATCTACTTTCTTTGTGAAGAAATTTTTGTGCTCGGTTTTGTACGCGAAACTTCCTTTATTTAGCAGAAATATACAAAATGCACTTAAGGGTGGTTACCCCCCATAAAGTAATTTCTGGGGAAAATGCAAAAACACGTAAACTTTATTTTATTCTCGTGTGCAACATATATTTTTCCCAGATTTTGTGGATTGAAATCATGCCTGTTTGGAAGTTTTTTATATAATTAAAAATAATTGTGGGGTAGTTTACCCCCAAACAATGTTTTCGATCAAGTTGACAAAATAACTTTTTTCATCTTCTACTGTGAGGACATTATTCGAGTTGGTTTGATTGTGAAAGATTCGGTTATTATATGTGAAACAATTAAATGGGTATTTGTTACCACAATTTTCGGGGGTGGTTTTCACCCCCTTGAAACCATTTTGGGCACTTCAGAAAAAGCACGTATCGCTTAGTTTTACGAGTACTACAACATATATGAGAACGAAGAAAATCGGAGCGGGACACCTACCTAGGTTTCCTTGTTATTCGAGTATATTGCGCAATATTATGCATTCTAATTGGAAACAGTTCAGGCGGCCCTGGCAGTTTACGTTTCGATTCCCCCAAATTAGTAACAAGGCTATTTGCAGGCAACTCCCAACACTGTTACTAAATCGGGATCTGAGTGTATTTGAACGGCTGCACTTTCCGGTTTCTTTACCTGGATCGAAACATGTTGTCGAACATTGCTGTATGAAATCAAGAACTGAAAGGTGAAATAGGCCTAAAGTTATTGTATATATATAACGTACTAAAAAAAAACATAATATGCACATTATATTTGTATTGTTGATATATATATATATATATATATATATAAATAATGTTTTCTACCACTGTCCTCTATTCCTTTAATATACTCACGAAAGCGTTAGAAATTGTCATCCACTTTCCAAAAGCGCCCCACTATGACCTAAAAGCAGAAGACCGAGATCCTGCGGGCATTACCTTGGCGCTCAGACACCACACAGAAAATTAAGTTTTCAATATTAATTCGAGACCATGCGACGACTATACGCCCTTGTCTGCTGGCCACAAACACTTCATATTTTGAAAGCTTAATGGAGAGGTTGCAGTCTCAGCGTAAAGTAAATAACACCTCTAAAAACAATAAACTAAATTTCCCGAAATAAAGCCTTTTTTCGATAATTTGCGAAAAAGTGCCAGTTTTTCCACCTGTTTTTGGTGTAAAAAGTGACCGATTTTTGGTCGATGACGTGACGCATGCGCAGTGCCGACCTTTCCGGGCAACAGTGAAAAAAGTGGACGGACGCAGTGAGAAAAGTAAATGAATGCAGTGACAAAAGTCAGGCAGAGTGAAAAAAGTAAATGAAGTGCAAACTACTTCGTGTTACTCCGTGTGTGTTCGTGCTGCCTCGAGTGAGCTCGTGCGCAGGCAACTTCATTGTATTTTCCGACTCTCGTTCCTAACCTAAAAATCAATTTCCAAAAAGTTGTTGATTGTCAATGGTTTAATCGCTTCTATGGATATGGACGAAATTGCTCGGCGAAAGCTTAAAAACACCGTCAGTTTCTCCGAACATACTGTGCTTGGTTTTTTCGCGGATAATCGGAAATTCAGTTAGTGGCATTCTAACCAAACATTCTTACCAGCTTATTGCTACGGCCATATTATTGCAATGGTTTTGATAATTGCCATTGTTCGTGTTGCGTCAATCGACTAAAAATCGCCCTCTTTTTACACAAAATACAGGTGAACAAAAACTAGCACTTTTTACACAAATTATAGAAAAAGTATCGTGTCCCACACCTTGAAAAAGCGACGATTTAAAACTCGTGTGATAGCCACCCTCGCTCCGCTCGGGTAGCTAACTTCACACTCGTTTTAAATCTCTCGCTTTTTCAACTTGTAGCACAATATACTATTATATTGAATGAAATAAAGTCTTAAAAGTCTTTATACGTAATAAAATCTCAAATCCACGTATATATACTGGGGAAATGCGGGTGGTATTTCGAAACAGCCTACGTAGAAATCCACGTAGAACGTAAAACTTCTTTCTTCAATTTTAAATATCTCGAACACCGTAAAAGATGGACGAGAATGGATTTCATTTTTTAATTCGAGGAACCTTGCTTACTTTAGCAAAAAGTCTCATCTCATAGGTAAGGTGGTGGTTTTAAGGTTTTAAGTACACGGTAACCAGCTCATAAAGTACAAAGTAGAAATTCATGCGGAATTCTTCGTGAATTTTCAAATGGTATTCCACGTGATATTTTGGCAGTTCGCTCCTTGCTTCAAGTTACAACTAAAATTTCAAGTGGTTTTCCTGAATTTTCTCGTGTATTTCCACGTGGAGATGTACGTGTATTTCAAGCTGCATTTCCACGCGAATATTGCTATTAGCATGCTATAAGGGCCTTATTTTTTACGTTAGCATATCATAAGGGCCTAACTGTGAATTTACGTTTAGGTTTCTACGCGCATGTTCAGTTGCATTAAGCTAAACATCTGATCAGGTATAGAATCACACACTACCTGATCATGGCTGTATTTATACATGACTGCAAAGTCAGTACGAAACCAACGCATCCGCACCAAATTGCGCACTTGAATCATCATCATCATCATCATCATCATCATCAGCATCATCATCTGATGAGGCCTGACAAGTTTTGGAATATTTATCACCCTTCAGATTTTTGTTTATTATGTCCAAACCAGGCTCCTAAGCTTCAATGCAAACGGTAACGCCAAAGTTTTGACTACTTAACTTGGTTTCATCCTGAAACGTCGAGGTCGCCACATGCGTCACTAATGCAAATGAACGCTGCATGTCACTCACGAGCCAGTTTGAGTTTGTGTGAACTAATTCTTTCGGATTTTGTGTGTTAAAATTTAGTTTCATTTATTAGCAGAAATTTTCATTTAAATAAATTGGAATATGTGTCTCGGGCGGAGTATTATTTCTTGTTGTTTAATTTTCTGATCAGGAAGGAGTTAAATCTATAATAAATAATAATATACTGTATGACAAGAATTAAACCGAACATTCATAGTACGACAATTTTTATAATAAGGCAATAAATTATCAATGTTTCATTTTCAGCCTATTTTTTATCACAATTTCCCGAATAAGATAAAATCAAGTAAAACTCATTCCAGCGAATCTCATGTTGTCCACCTTGGGTCTGCCAAATTGTGATAAAATGACAATTTAATGATTTAATCTCTTGCCCTTTTTTGATTTTCTAAGCTTAAGCGTGAAAGGTTGCGTAAGGAGTTTTTAAACATTTTACTTGCTTGACGAATGCTATATCCCTGTTCAAAATGAAGGCGCAATGCTGCTTTCATGCTTTCAACGCTCGTTGAAGCACGATTAGTTTTTCTCCTATAAGTCCGCACCATACTGAGCGTCTGTAAACGAAATCAAATAATTTTCGAAAAGTGCTTAACTTGTCACAGAACTTTTTTAAAATATTTCAGGTTGAAAATTATATTAGGTAGCAGAACATATAACTTGAAAATAAAATGTAAATCAGTATTAACAATCAACTTTGAACAACAAACAATAACACAGTGTGCTTATATTTAATTTTTATCAAATGTAAAATCGATAACATGACATATCAGTGCGAAAAATTAGTAAGAAACAATCAAAAAAATAAAGCATTCACAACATACAAATTGATGAAATTTGCCCCACAAACACTGATCGAAACTGACCCACAAGTGACGAATAAAATGCAACTGCGCTTAGAAATTGAAATAACAATTTTTCGCAAAAAGGTTATTGTAACAATATTAGGACATCTGTATATACTTACCGGACAACAAAAATTCATTTAATCCAAAACACTGGTGCGTAATGGCAAACTACATCGTAAAATTTCTCGAAGGACAATTTTTTCAAATTTGCAAACAATTACGGCCATGTTACAAATTACAATTAGCGGCACCACACGCGCGCCACGTTCACTTGTGTAAAGTAAGGTCACTAGAGGAACTAACTTTTGGCGGAAATTCCGTTCAACAATATAAAAGACATTTTAAGAAATCGCTAGTGATCGGACTTGCCCCGTGATCGAACCTGCCCCACTCTCCCCTACACATCCGTATCGGATGCGTGCGCCCTCCCGACTTGTGTGTCACTTGTGGACTTCTGTATCAATTGTGGACTTGTGTATCACTTGTGGACTTGTGTGTCTCTTGTGGACTTGTTTGTCCCTTGTGGACTTATGTGTCACTTGTGGACTTGTGTGTCACTTGTGGACTTGTGTGTCACTTGTGGACTTGTGTGTACTTCACTTGAAAGAGTGTCGGTTGCGTAGTTCACGACCCGACTTGATCCGCCGAGGCCTTCCTGGTGACGTCATTTAACCTTTAAATTGACATAAAAACCAGTCAATCATCCCACTGGTTAGACGATCGTTTCAGAGACGTTAGTGCTCCAATCACTTTAAACGTACCCTTCAGTAAACAACGTATCTCCACTCACAAGAGAACGCCAATATCACTTCTCGATAACCTCGCTCACTGATATGTATCCCCTCTACTTCCAAGCTAATGAATACGCCGCGTCGCAGACGTACAGTATAGAAGTCCGATAAGTTTCTCATTTCGGGGCTGTAGAGGCGGAAAGTTCCAGGAATTATGGACTTATTGGATTCCGCCTCTAGTAGGACGATATTATGTATGCGCATGCGTAAGAATGGTGCGCAAATCATAAGCAAAATAGAGCACGTAGTGGGAGAACCCCAATTAGTGTGCCTGCCGTGAATGTGATGACGTTTCAAGGGGAGTGTACACTTATCGGACGGCAACTTATCGGACTTCTACTGTACAAGCGAAGATGCGTCCGCCTAAGCTCGGCTGGCGAAACTGCACTCAGTGTCGTCCAAACCTTTTCGAAATTTGCTTCAGAAGTCTCGGAAAGTTGGCCACTTTGCCTTAAAAGTAAAGATTAGTTGGGACAACTAATACAATTTTTGGCACAACTATTTTAGATAGTAAATAATGATACTGCTATTTACTTAGTTGTGACAACTTTTTGTTAGTTGGGGCACAAGTACTTGCCGTTACTATCTAATTAAGTAGACTAACTATTTTAGTTTGTCAAAACGACTGTCTGTAGTTAGTTGAACTTATTAATATAGTAAGTCATGTCCACTAACAAATTTTATTTTAATGATTTTTTCAAAGTTAATAAGATGTGGAATTGATCCATTTTTTTCATTTCGAGTCCTACGTTATTGTATATCATATTTCTATAAGTATTAATCATATGAATAAAACAATGATTTAATAATATAATTATTTCTAACAATCTTTAAAATTCGGAGAAAAAATTGTTTTGTTTCAAATGACGTGATTTTTCAAATTAAAAATAATCAAGAAGTATAGTTCGTCGTGTTTTGTGCTAAATTTTTAGGACGACCATTTATTATGTTCAATAACTCATCGTCAGACACAATACGGCCTCACACTCATCCTCACACTCTAACCTCCCTTGGAGGACCCCAATTAGTGTGCGTGCCCTGCGTGTGATGACGTTTCAAGGGGAGTGTACACTTATCGGACGGCAACTTATCGGACTTCTTCTGTACAAGCGAAGACGCGTCCGCCTAAGTTCGGCCGGTGAAACTGCACTCAGTGTTGTCCAAATCTTTTCGAAATTCGCTTCACAAGTCTCGGAAAGTTGGCGACTCTGCCCTAAAAGAAAAGATTAGTTGGGACAACTAATACAATTTTTGGCACAACTATTTTAGATAGTAAATAATGATACTGCTATTTAGTTAGTTGTGAGAACTTTTTGTTAGTTGGGGTACAAGTACTTGCCGTTACTATCTAATCAGGTAGACTGAATATTTTAGTTTGTCGAAACGACTGTCTGTAGTTAGTTGAACTTATTAATATAGTAAGTCATGTCCACTAACAAATTTTATTTTAATGATTTTTTTAAAGTCAATAACATGTGGAATTGATCCATTTTTTTCATTTCGAGTCCTACGTTATTGTATATCATATTTCTATAAGTATTAACCATATGAATTATGTTCAATAACTCATCGTCAGAGACAATACGGCCTCACACTGATCCTCACACTTTAACTTCCCTTGTAGGGCAGCGTGACTTCGCTGGCTTCGTTACTGTGGTGAACCGAAATTTGAATCATTCTACACATCCTCTTGAGAGGCAGTTGTCATCGCTTCCAGTGTTCATCATAGCAACAAGTTTTCTTGCAGTCTTGCTCAATCATGGGATTGCGATCAAAAGTAGAAAACGTTCTAGCAACATATTGCTATAACGCTTTTTTCTCATGTAACTGCACAAGGTCTAAGCGCTATAGAACTGTTTAGTTAACGACCTCTAAACTTCGGACAGAAGCGTGAGCTAAGAAAATTCCGAAAAAGTTGTGAAATTTAAAATTGTTCTCAAGTTTGAAAAAAACGTGCTTTTTGCAAGAACAAAAAAATCATTTCAACTTGCTAAAAATGTTGTTCAGACATTTTTTTTGTATGAATCTTTTGAGCTCAAATAGAAGAGTATACAAAACTGAAGCTATCGAGCCTCGGTTTTTTTTATTGGTCGTCTAGTTTTCTTGCAATCATGCCCATCAGTTTATAAAAATCGTAAAAACGAAGGCTCGAGCAAACGCGCTTCAAAGTTGACGATCAGAAAAAAATGTAAATTTTTCTATTCCTTACAGTAATAATACGCTAATCAGCTATTCCTGCTCCACTTCTACGAATTCAAAATATTGTTTCGAATGACCGTTGAACCTTTTCAGGTGCACAGTTTGGAGTTATTAAACCCAGGGGTGGAGTGTATGCTCCATCTGCCCGAGCACTCGTATACCTGCTCTTCACCCCACCGCGTTTAGTGCTGTATCTTTGATAATACTGCGAATCAGCCTCTATAACTTTAGATACATATTCTTAGATATATTAGGAATAGATTTAAGCAATACAAAAATCGATTTTTTGAGCCTTCTAAAGCAGGATCCCCACTTAACTGATATAAGGAATGAGATTCTTTTGCAGTTGTCAGTGATAAAGAACGAATTTCACAACGTTCTGTAATTTAAAGTAGTCACCGTGAAGTCGAAGTTCGAAAATACATGAATATCGGCATTTTCAATAAGGGGGACAGGGGAGACAGGGGGTCAAAATTGGCCAAAATTGGGCCTCGTGGTTTATGGAAGCCTCCTAATTTGCCTGCAGTTATTGAACTTAATAAATGGTTGTTCGAAAAAATTCAGCACAAAACACGTCAAACTGTACTTCTTGCTTATTTTTAATTCAAAAACATCACGCTAAAAAAAAAGAATTTTTTCCTAAAATTCGAAAATGTTGAGGTCATGCGAAAACTAAGAAAAATACAATAGAACGGCCTTTAGATTCGTGATCAGCGGTTTAAAATCCATGGGAAATGATGGTCTCGTTACTAGCTTAAGCATTACTTTAACAATAATTATTGCCTAATTTTTGGAAAAGAAAGGTTTATAATTTGAGAAACACCGTAACTGGATTTCCATAAGATCGAGACTGCGTAAAAGCATCGTGAACGATGTCCACCCAAATCACGGTAGGCCCCGGCCGGTTTCTGAGGTACGTAATTCGAAGAGAGTCGAAGCTGCAGGTTATGAAGTTTTATCGAATTTCAGTATTAATAAGGAAGTTCAAACGCGATTTAAAATATATAATTCGCAGATACCAGAAGTACGCATGTTATATCGTGTTAAGCAGAATGAATATTTACATCATCATAGAGATGACTTGAAGGCAGAATTAGGCAATAAAAATGTAGAGGGCGCATGGAAAACATCGCTACGGAATATCATCTTCAGGATGCAGTTCAATAGGTTACATTAGATAATCTCAATGCTTTGGGACTCAGATAACCCTGCCCATTACCAATGATAATAATAATTTTCATGTGTTTGTCTGCAGTGTGTGACACGGCAGTTGTAAGAAAAATGACTGAAGATGCTTGGTGGAATGCTCAAATCCTTGTGGCTGTTAACGAGAAGAAGGAGGCGTACTCGAGAAACCTGAATATTACAGGTCTTACAGGGGACCTTTATGTATGTTTTTTGTGTGTGGATTGGTACTCTCATTAATGAAAGGTTTTCAACAAGAGGTTTTCTGTGAAAAAAAAAGAAGACGCAAATTTGACCCATTTTCGAGAAAAATGAATTTAAAGAATTGCGAGTAGATCATTATAGAGCCATCGTAATATTATTTCGGTATATATATTTGTATAATAAATAATATATCGGGTATATAATATTATTTCGGTAATATATTATTTCGTAATAGCTTCGGTAGCTCACCTGGTAGAGCGCATGGCTGATAGCCGGAAAGTTCTGCGTTTAGTTGTCGCTGCCCGAACCTTTCTTCTTTGTTTATGTATCAAAATGATTACTTATTCAATTTCTGAATAATAATTATAAAATTATGACATTTAATGATGATTTAATCAATATTTTTAATAAAAACACTGTTCATCGTATATAGAGCGTATTTTAAACAGATTGCCTTCATTTATATTACTCCTCTCTATATTGACTCTTCTCTTTTCAGGAGCCAGAGGTAGCATATACAGAGCAGGCTCACTCATTTTGTACTGGAATGGTATCTCATTTTTAAGCCCCGGATCTTTTGTACCTCAAGTGATTTCGGAGCGGATTTAAAATTTCCGAGAAGCAGGCAAACGCATAGATATGGGTGATTCTCTATATTAAGTTCCCTTTTGATAGGGACAACTTTTTTTGCAAAAGTGTTTAAAAGTATATATTACTTTGTATCCGAACTACTTGTTGGTGCTAGAATAAGCTATTTGGAAACTATTCGAGCTTACAAATATTTCTCTTATCTTTTTTAAAACAATTTTTGGAAAACTCATCTGTCATATTCATGATCTCCATTAGTGATTTGATTTCCATCAAAATGAGCATTCTAAAGTTTTGGGGTCACTGAATTCGATTTTGATAACAGAAGTTTAAAATTCAAGATTGCTCATCCAATATGGTGGTTAAAATATTTTTTAAATGCTCAACCCAAGTATAATAATAGAATTTTTAAATTCAAAATAAGAACAATTTATTTTCTTACAAAAGCACATTTGCATCATACAGTTAAATGTATAAACCTCAGATTGCCGTCATTTAAGGTCATGAATTACGTAAAATTTAGGCATAATTAAGACTTAGAAAATTTGCCGACCCACTGAAAGTCACTCTCCCTATATAATTGAATTATATCTTTTCTTCTTCCAACGACAAATTAATTCATAATTCATCAAAATACACACTCCAGCAGACAAACAAACCAAGGCGAGATTTATAGGTCACGGCGGGATCACAGCCTATGAAGCGTGGAGGACCCAAATTATGATTAATCTCTTCCTCAAAATTTCTCCATGACAAAATGCATCAAACTTTTAATTCCTTAATTATTTTAAGCATTTGAGAATAGAGAAATGTTAATGGGATTCCTATTTTTGTGAACAATAAAGAGGCACAGATCTAACATATTTGCGTCCCGCCCCTGACTTTACATGCTGTAACATGCGATTACACGACGTGTAAGGGGCCATTCATTAATTACGTAAGGATCCCGAGGGGAAGGGTTTTTTTAAAAAATCTCTACATGACCTTACCTCGGGGGGTGGAGGGGTTAAAACATTCTTACGTAATATCTTACTACGTGAATTATTGTTTCAATTCGAACGATCACACTTTAATTCTGCTTCAACTACCCATTTTGCAATTTTAAAAGTCGCGTGTTTTAGTTTTTCTAATGATATGTATAAAATATAATGTTAAAGATGGTAAAAATGACATACTTTAGACCAAAAAGAATTCATTTGCTGGATCCTTTATTCCAATTCATCGACGTTTCGAAAACGAATAGTTTTCCTCATCAGGACAATTAAAAAGAGAAGTATACAAACATGATCATCAGTATAAAATAGTTCCAAATTCTCCTTTTCCCATTGTTTTAGAAAAAATTGTGAAAAAACTGGTATAAAAAATTTTTTAATTATAAAAGTGTAACAAAAAAGTGAAAAAGTGAAGTTGAGGAATGGAATTGACATATTTACCTTTAGGTTATCTTCCTTTCAGGTTACATTTTTATTCATATTTTAAACTTTAAGTTGATATTTAAATTTCAATAGTATGTTCGAAAAAATGTAACCAACAATAATAATTTTAGAACAAACATTATGAAAAGAGAGGAGACAAAACTGTCGTTTTGCTCAATTTTTCAAACGAGAAAGAGGAACATTAAGAAAGACAGAAATAGCAATGCCGTATCATCAATTTATATGAAAGGTACTAAAATTTCTAAAAAATTCTAATAACTAAAATCAAACAAAAAGAATTAAAAATTATTAACAATCATTGAAATTGGAAATCTTACATACTGCTGTTGATAATTAATTGAATGTAAGTAAAAATTACACTAATATAAAGAATTATGTGAAAAATTCAGCAATTTGAAAAATAGAGAAATTTCGTTAAATTTTTTTTATTATTAAAAGTTAGATAAGAACACAAAAACGACATCGTTAAAATGGTTAAAAATTTCAAATTTGAAATATTAATTTTATATTCTTTTTATTTAATTAGTTACAAAATTCAAATTTTATTAATTTTTTTATATTAAAGAATCCAAGATTATATTATGTATTGGACTATAATTATTGAGATCTGAAATTATATTTAAGCAATTATTACCATTTATTTCAATACATGACATTTCTGCTATTAATCTTTTAAATTCATTAGGCTCATGATGTAAAACTGTAACATTTTCCCAATCAATTAAATGTGCAGTTTCAACCTGGTGTTTAGCTATGACTTTATGGTTTTTTGGATGTTGTCTAAAATTATCATGATGTTCTTTAATTCTAGTAGAAAGTAATCCACCAGTTTGACCAATACAACATTTGTCACAATTCAAACATTTAATGAATTTTATAAATTTATCAAGTTTTGAACCAATTCTAAAATTTGTTGTGTTATTAAAATGATTTAAAATCCTTTGAATTTCAAAAGATAACTTCCAATGATAAGAAATAGACATTGTTGGTTTAAAAATTAAATTCCTCTCTATATTTATATTATTTTAGTTAGATACATAATCTTTAATTATCCTGATGAGGAAGGCTATTGGTTCTCGAAACGTCGCTGAATTGGAATAAAGGATCCAGCAAATGAATTCTTTTTGGTCTGAAGTATGTCATTTTTACCTTCTCTAACATTATATTTTTATAAATAAAGGTAAATATTACGTAAGATAGGGTGGGAGGGGGTCACCAAATCTTATGTATCCTTACGTGGGGGGGGGGGGTCAAAATCGTCCTTACGTAATGAATGAATGGCCCCTAATGATAAACAATAACTGAAGCACTATCTGGACTTATTTGAAACATTAAATTAAAAAGTCGTTTTAAGAGATTATTCACTATCACTTCATTTAAAAATGTGTTAGGTTACGATTAAAATATATTTCCGAAAAGTGGTAAGTATATTAGTATGCAATACTTAGACTTACTCATATAAGAATTATATTCACGTTGACGAAAGAACAAATAAATCGTCAAATGATCATCAAATTCTCATGGGACGTTCAAGAAAAAAAATCGGGGCAAAAATTTTCAACTTCAAACTTTGTTTTGTTTAAATGCTATAAAATAAAAACCTATAAGCAGTACTAATAGTTCTTGAGACATACTTTTGAAAGTTAACGGTAGGAATTCTTATTTTGGTAATCTTCTTTATTCATAAGGTGTCCCCGGAGGGCTTACGTGACTTCCATTTCTTACAATACTTTTGTCTACATATTTTGTAAAATCACAGTAAAAAGAAAACCTTAAAATATAACTGAACTTACTTTCAGGATGGCCTTAAATTCATTGGGTAACTTAATTTATGATATTGAGGTGAACATAAAGTCAGTCTGTCTTGGCGGATAGTTATTTAAGGTCGAAAACGAATGTAAAAGACGCATAATTGATCAGCATTGTTCAGAGTAAGTATGAAGTGCCAGAAAGTAAGTTAGAACGGAGATGAATTTCATTTCATGCGGGCGAAATTCGTTCAAATGTTCCGTGTGCATTGCGGTACGTGCGCGCAACTTCAGGCGTAAAGTCATCTCTATCGACACGTCTCTATTCACGTCGTGAGTTTACTGAATCTCCGCATTATACATCTGACTTTACGAACAAATCATGGACTTTTTTCCGCAAATTGAACTGACTTTAAGATTTCCGACTTATGCTGACTTATCGTGCTCGCGTTCTTCTTTTGATCACACCTTGAACTCCGTCGATATATATGCGAACTATAAGGTTTTCTTTTTACTGTGATATTATCCTTACTATTTACAATATTTACACCTAATTACAGAAAATCTTATATCTAGAACCTTCTTTCTATTTTTGACGATAGCGCATCTTCATCTACTTATGCTATTACATAACCATTACTTACAAATCTTTACGATTCTAGTTTAAGTGACTTCCGTTTCCTTTTTCTTTCACTTCTCATGCACCTCCATTTTGCCACTTTTTTGCATCCATTCTTTCAATCTTTCTCATTCGCTCCCCTAGCACTCTCTAACTCCTTCATCCACTCTTACCCCAAACCATCCTCCCCTAGAATCTTTACGACATTCTGTTGCCAGCTTCCTTTATCTTCCTTCTCTTTAGCAAATTATAAGTGGAGAACAATAAAAAATCATTTTTCACTTATTTAATGCTGATTTAATTTATTTTTCGGGTAAAATAATCTTCATTTTTCTTATGCCTTTGGTCAATGTTATCAAAAGAATAAGTTCACTAAACTTTAAAACAATTCAATCAATATTCGCAAAAATATATTACACGGAGACCAACAAGTGACCTTTTTATGAAGATATACTAACATACAATTGCTAGTCTTATACATAAATATAACCATTTTGGTTGAAAGATTAGATGAAGTTTTTGACAATAGTATAATGTTTGTTTCAAAAAGATTTTTTTTAGACAAATGGTTTTCAGATAAACTCTTAACCTTGAATTTAATAAGTATTTCCATTTGTGTCAGAAAACAGCCTTTTGACATAAGCGGACATTTCTCTGAGTGGCTGCCTGTCAGTTGTCGTGAATCCATGTTTAGCGTAGGGATTGACATACCTGGTACGCTCATATAACGGCTCTAATGGATACGGCCCATATTGGTATCTGACGACTTTTCCAGTTTCATTGTACATTCGGTGATCCCAGGGTACGATGTTTGTTTCAAACATTAAACTCGATACATCGTACATTTGCAAAGTGATTTATATCCTTTGATGACAAACTGAAATCAGTTCTCGTCTGAAGGTTGTTTTCAGCCAAATGACGCATGCAATTAAAATATGAAATTGGAAATATCTAAGTAATGTTTTTATTAAAATGTTGTTTACATTTCTTCTGTTTTCGAAATCGAGATCCTCTCTAATATATGTAAAAGTTGTTCTATACCGTAAATCAAGAGACAGTACTTCCCTGAAAGAAAGACTTCTTTAACCCAGACGGCCCACTCGGTTAGAGCAACGAAAGGGCGTTGCGAATTAGAAAAATGTAGAGGATACGGTTGTAAATGTCGTGACACCCTCGGATTATTTACTACGGAATTTTGTCGAGGTAGAATGGTCGGCACACAGCCGGAAGGAATCTCGGGCGCTCAAGTGTATTGAAGCTGTTTATGACTGCGATTAACTTTATACGACCTTGGCTGTTACCGAACTACCAACCTTATACCTGCTCATAAGGGAAGGAAGTTTTAATAAGTCGAAGAATCGGGAGTAGCATTGCGTTAGAAAATTGCGTCGTTAAAATTTAATGTGGCAGAATATCCTCCTCAATATTCCTTTCCGCAACAAAAGGGGTGTGAAAAAATACAAAGATATAACACGTAGAGAAAATGAAAGTTACGATCTTTCTCGTAAAAAAATAATCTTTCCAATAATCGTGACAAATGCGAGATTCATTATTTACAAGGAGAGTAGGCATAACAAATGGAGAGGAATTACCAATTTCTAAGATTTCGAAAATTTATCATTTTTTTTAATTATGTGTGTACGTCCGAATGGAAAGGCCCTTATGGTAGGCATGCACTTACGTATGATGGCATATAAGCGGATAAATTCATAACATTTGACGACCAAGACGAACCCTCTAAGTTGAAAAAAAAGTTCCCGGGGGATTTAAAAAATGTGAGTTACGAAAAACCACTTTTCGAGAAATGCGCATGTAAATATTTTTCTTCGAATATGAAATATGTCCATTTCCGGTGGCTTCCGGGACATGAGTATAGTGGCGATATAGATTCAGCAGAGGTGCTTATATACTATCCCTCACTCAACACCGGAAATAATAATTTTGACCCTGACTTAAACACGAACATCTCGTAAACTATAGAATCGGCCATAAGGGCCCTTTTCAAATGGAAATGCGCAAACAGATTCGGAATATTATTTTGATAAAAGAAAACTACTTCTATCCAAACTTTCCCATATCATATCTTGAACACACATTTTCGAGAAAATTTCTGTTTTTTTGTTATTTATTATTTTCTTTTTTTAACCAGATTTTCACTGAGTTATCAATTATTACTTTTTTCTTCCATCTTTATTCTCTTTCACATTAAAGCGCAGTTAGTGCGAGCCTATAACTATTTTTCAGAAATCTCAATTATATTTTAAGTACATTACCCCGAAATAAATCCAAAATACTTGAATTAAAGTTGTTTCTGGTTCCAAATTTAAAGGCTTGTCCCAATTAAATTCGATTTTACGTGAAAAATATATGCTTACGATTTACAAGCGACGTTCTTTTTATTATATCGATATTGATGGCATTGATTCAAGTAATCAGAGTGTGAAATTGGAACTTGGTGATTAATTTTCGAATCTGTCAACGAGGAAAATGACTAATAGTAGCAGTTTTCCGCTGGTCCGAATTTCATTGGACTTGAAGTAGTGTGCTAACGGTGTGGACGTAATTCGCCGAGTTATATACGTACTTTGCGAGTCGATACGCACGGCTTTGATGAGATAATTAGCATAACGAATCTGCACTACATGGCGAGTAGAGTCCCGGAGAAAAATGCAATCTACTCGTATTTTTTCAGCAAGTATCAGTAAATTTAATAAAATTAATAATCCGACATTTCAATTTTCAGATCCAATGACGATCCGTTCTCAAGAATTCACTCTGCACACTCTTCCCAGTAAGTTATTTCTCAACCAAATGTTTTTGTATTATTCAGTATAAATTTGCAAAATTAATCATGGTCTAGTCAGGTTTTGGCGGCTTTGCAAGTGGTCGGGTAAACTTGAAATTTCACACTAATCTCTAAACTAGAACTGGAACTGCAAACTCGATAACCGCATGGCTAAAATCAAATAATATTAAGATAGGAATTTCGGACGCAAGAAAGGGACTATTCTGTCGATATGAAGTTTCGGACGTGAGTATATTCTCAAATATATTCCTCGCCTTTGATAAGAGATTTGGTCTAAATAGATTTTCGTTTATCTTAATAAATCGCAGCATAATTGAGTGGTGGGGTACAATAACGGCGTTCATGCATTTTTAGAAGTCACTGATTTTTCTTTTGTTTTGCACATCACTTCATGGAGATCAAATTACAAACAAGCGACTTTTTATCTGTAAATATGAATCAGCGATAATTATATACCGCTAATTCAAATCAGCGTGTATACGCTGGCAACTCAGCGAAATTAGCGGTATACTTATCGCTGATTCAGATTTAGAGAGTGAAAAAGCAAGAACACCGTTATTGTAATGTATGCTTCAAGATGGACTTTTTTAAGAAGATGAGAAAACAGCTTTAAAAAAATTTGATGAGAAACGATAGAACAACACTATATTTCTTTTAGAAATTGAATGATGGAAAACGTTGTAAGTACCAAATCACGGTTGATTGGAGTATATGTGATTGTGCAGTTAGTCCAAACCACAAGTTACCTCCTAAAGCAGGAAGTAAAATAACGAGTAAATTGTGTGACTTAAAACATACATTTTCAGTTGTTCCAAGAATAAAATGTCAATACTTAAGATTGTTCGCTGCGTATGCTCTTTTGATATACAGCGCGTTTTTTTAAACTTGAGACAACGAAATATCTTAAAATCATACGCATCCTATGCAAAAAATATCGGTAATGAAAACTTTTTAGTTTAGAAGGGGAAAAGCGACTTTGAACAAAATCTACCTCACCCCACCTCCCAGAAGACATGGGGGTATGTTTTTTTTTGCGCAAATCGAAAAAAATTTTTTGAATAAAACTTACGTATTTTATGAAGGAGAATCTGAATCTGTGATAAAAAATTGGGGTTGCTATTTGAAATTACGAAGTTGCTCCCCTCCCTGTTTTCCCCCTCGAAATTAAAACGTTTTTATTAAGGATATTTTTTCATAGGATGCGTATTTCTTGAGATATTTCGATGTCTCAAGTTAAAAAAAACACCCTGTATATGTGACCGTCCGCAAAAAAACGTACCTTGCGCCCAAAAAATTTGGTTTCAGTTTTTTACATAAATCGATAGTTTTTGAGCTGCTCTTTCATAATAAGAAAATAATGATCCTTTGATCTGCTAAATTTGTCACTCTCGTATAGTTCCTGCGTTGGACATCCTCTTCAATCTTCTCTACTTAGAGAAGTTAACTCAGGTTTATACCACAAAACCCGGCGGCTTTCCACCGATTTTTATGAAACCTTTTGCATTGTGTTGCTACATATGTCTAGTATAATGTTTAAAAAAATCTGTACACTAATTTAAAAATCGTTTGTCTTCAAAAATTTCCAAAAATTGATTAAAAACTTGAATAAATTAAGTCCTAGGGCCACAAAAACACTATATTGTATATTGGGGTTTCTAAGTTTGAATTTGAGGTAAAAAAATTCGATATGGCGGACCAAAAGTTTTTAACATTTATAAACTTAAAAAAAAATTAATATTTGGCATGCATATTTCTGAACGCATAATAAGTTAACATCAAATAATTTTCACCCGGGATGAAGGGTGAGAATACCCATGAATCGTGGTAAACACCCCCAAAAAATCGTTTCTTACTATTATTTTGGAAAGGTTGCGTTGGTAAAAACTGAATTTTTGCAGACAACTTGTACATAAAATATATATATAAAAATGATGGTATTCACTTTTCCTTTGTCGGCCATATTTTCCGAGATATCCACCCTGGGAGTAGGGGGTGAGTTGTACCGCGCGGGTCGTACGCTCCTTTCGTAGCTCATATCTCGAAATGGGGTCGTTTCTGGATGAAAGTGTAAAGTACTGAAATTATATAGAATTTTCCGTTCTAAATCTTAAATTCTATGCATTTTCATCGAAAAACCATCTCATTTGGAGATATGGGCTACGACAGAAGCATGAGACCCGCGCGGTACAACTCACCCCCTACTCCCGGGGTGGATATCTCGGAAAATATGGCTGACAAAGGAAAAGTGAATACATAGCATCATTTTTGCTTCCTCATAGAGGAAGCTTTGTAATGGTAACATTTTCCAACAAATTTTAGTTCATTTAATTAAACCTTCCTCAATTTAAAAATGTCTAATAGAATGTTATAAGCAATTGTCCAAATGTGTGTACGTGTGGATATGTGTGTGTGTGTGTAGATGTCACACTTTCTTGTGAACACGATTACTTGAAAACGGTTGCAGATAAATTAATAAAATTTGGTGGGCTTATTTTCACCACTAATATCTTCAAACTGACGGAAGGATTTTTTAAAAATATTAATTGTATTTTTTTAGCACTCAATAATATTTTTAAAATCGGTTTTTAATAGTAAAACTTTTTTCATTAGAATAATTCAAAGTTGATGCAAGAATATAAAAAGATTCCTTGCTTCGAGACGAATCGATTGGCCTATAATATTAACACATTTTATCAAAGAGTAGGGAAGTTATGGTAATTTATATATTTTGAAAATCCGTTTTTTATAGTAAAACTTTTTTCATTCTCATAATTTTAAGTTGATGTGAGAATAGAAAAGATGTGTTGATTCGAGACGAATAGATTGATCTATAATATTCATACATTTTATTGAGGAGTAAGAAAGCCATGGCAATGCATATCATTTAAAAAACGGATTTTTATAGTAAAATTTGTTTCATTAAAGCAAGTCAAAATTGAGGCAATAACGGAAAAGATTCCTTGATTCGATGCAAATCGATTGACCTATAATATTCATACATTTTATTCAGGAGTAAGAAGGCTATGGCTATGCATAACATTTCAAAAACCGGTTTTTTATAGTATAACTTTATTCACTAACATAATTTAAAATGGACGCCAGAAAGGTAAAGGATTCCTTGATTCGACGCAAATCGATCGACCTATAATATTAATACACATTATTGAAGAGTAAGGAAGTTATGCTCATTTATAATAATTGAAAGATCTGTTTTAAACAGGAAAATTTTTTTCATTGACATAATTCAAAGTGGATGCATAATAAGAAAAGACTTTTTGACCACAAATTTTGACATAAAATAATTCTCTCAATTTTTGTATAAAAATCATATAGCTGAGAAAGGGATAGGGTGCGACAGAACTTTTCCGTTTCTTTTTCTAGCTCAAAAAATTAACATTTCCAATACAAAATTTGATTTTTCTGATTTGTGATTATATTCTAAAAATTATTTGTATTATTTTTTAATTTTGTATTTTTGTAATACGTATTTTTAAACTGATTAAAATGAAAACTTTAGTTTGTCTATTATTCAAAAAATTACTAATGCTTCCTCTATGAGAAAGCAAATACATTTGCTAACGGGAAACAAAGTGCTCGTGAAATGAGCACCATATAATTATGAATAAACTGAATACATACCATTATTTTTTACGTATATTTTATGTACAAGTAGCCTGCAAAAATTAATTTTCAACCGATACACGCTTTCCATAATAATGGTCAAAAACCATTTATTGGGGGCGTTTTCCATGATTTAAAGGTGTTTTAATACTTCATCCCGGGTAAAAATATTTTTTATTAACTTCATATGCCTTGAGGAATATGCATGCCAAATATGAATCATTTATTATTATTTATTTTTTTAAGTTTATAAATGTGAAAAACTTTTGGACCTCCATTTTGAATTTTTTTCCTTAAATTCAGAATTAGCAAACCCAATATACATATACACTGTGTTGTTGTTGCTCTAGGACTTAATTTATTCAAAATTTTAATAGATTTTTGGAAATTGTTGAAAAAAATTGGATTTTTAACTTACCGAAGAGGTTTTTCTTAAACTTTTTACTATACATATTTGGCAACACAATGCAAAAGGTTTCATTGAAATCAGTGGAAAGCCGCCGTGTTCTGAGCTTTTTCATTATGAAGCTCTAACGTGACTTCTCTAACTGTAAGCTTTCAGGCTTAAGGTCCTTTTCTTACTGGACTGTCGCATATGTTCAATAAGCGTCCGCACAATGAATCGCGGAAAATTGTGCGTCGTTTTTTTACCCAGCTTCATAATTACTATAGCTGATTGCCTGTGTATATTTTTTAACTTGAGACATCGAAATATCTTAAAATCATACGCATC